>JAJLRB010001609.1:0-40162 GCA_020976825.1 Odocoileus hemionus | reverse complement strand
GAAGAGACTCCTGAGGTGTCCCTCGTAACTCGACAGGAGTCCTGACTTCGTTTGAACAAACACGAGGGTTGAAGGGCCATCCCCGCCGTAAGTCGAGAATGTACCCAGGTCCCCGCCGCAACTCGAGAAAAACCATGAGACTTCCCCCTCCAAGCGAGATGAGGCCCGATTCCCCTGCACTGCATGCAGAGCAATTCCGTGAGCCCCCTGAAACATGTCAGGAGCCTCGACTTGCTATGTATTCGATCAGTCCGCAAAAACACTGTCACAATAGAAGGACCCTGAGTCCACCACACGCTAAGAGCCACATTGGCCTACAAATCAACGCGAGATAGCCCCCCTTCCCCTGCAGTGACGCCAGGAAGCAAACCCCCTTCCCATCAAACACGACCTGAGGCTTGACTCCCTTTAGGCAACTCCAGAGTTTCCCCGAGAACAACGGGCCAAGTCTAGAGGAGTACCAAGTTCAGCAGAGCAACTCGAGGACTGCCACCGTGTACCCCAAATTGCCTCGAGATGAGAGCTGATTCCCTGGCTTAGACTCAAGACGTAGGCACCTTTCCTACAGCGCTCAAAGAGGAGGCTTCTCTCAGCAATAGGTATGAGGGAGGGACCCCTGAGATTGCTGCCTCAATGGGCATATACACCCGAGAAGCCCCTGACTCGAAAGGAGGCCGGGTTTCCTTGCAGTGGCTTGAATACAGTCTAGTTTTTCATCTCAACAAGGTGAAGGGATGTCTGCACCACCTGTGGTGAGTCCTAGAGAAAGCCCTAGGTCCCCGACCCTCCTTTTCGACGGAATGCCTCACATTGCCTCTGACACCTCGAGAGGCGCAGAGCTCACTGCTTCAAAATTTGAAGGAGCCTGACTCTCTTGAACATTGACAGGAATCCCAGTATCCCCTGTGGCTACTGGAAAGGGACCCCTGGGTCTCCCGACTCACCTCGAGAAGCGTTCCTTTTGCCCTGCCAAGCCTCGAAGAGACTCCTGAGGTGTCCCTCGTAACTCGACAGGAGTCCTGACTTCGTTGAACAAACACGAGGGTTGAAGGGCCATCCCCGCCGTAAGTCGAGAATGTACCCCAGGTCCCCCGCCGCAACTCGAGAAAAACCATGAGACTTCCCCCTCCAAGCGAGATGAGGCCCGATTCCCCTGCACTGCATGCAGAGCAATTCCGTGAGCCCCCTGAAACATGTCAGGAGCCTCTCGACTGCTTGATGGATGTCGAGACAGTCCGCAAAAACACTGTCACAAGTAGAGAGGGACCCTGAGGTCACACCAGCATCGCGACAGGAGCTCCATGGGCCCCAAATCAACTCGAGATGAGGCCCGCTTCCCTGCATTGACTCCAGAGCCATCCCCCCCCGTTCCCCATCAAAACACGACCTGAGGCTTGACTCCCTTTAGGCAACTCCAGAGGTTCCCCGAGAACAACGGGCCAAGTCTAGAGGAGTCACCAAGTTAGCAGAGCAACTCGAGGACTGCTCCGTGTACCCTAAATTGCCTCGAGATGAGAGCTGATTCCCTGGCTTAGACTCAAGACGTAGGCCACCTTTCCACAAGCCCCTCAAGAGGAGGCTTCTCTCAGCAATAGGTATGAGGGAGGGACCCTGAGATTGCTGCCTCAATGGGCATATACACCGAGAAGCCCTGACTCGAAAGGAGGCCGGGTTTCATTGCAGTGGCTTGAATACAGTCTAGTCTTTCATCTCACAAGGTGAAGGGATGTCTGCACCAACTGTGGAGTCCCTAGAGAAAGCCCTAGGTCCCGAACTCCTTTCGACGGAATGCCTCACATGCCTCTGACACCTCGAGAGGCACGCAGAGCTCACTGCTTCAAAATTTGACGGAGCCTGACTCCTCTTGAACATTGACAGGAATCCCAGTATCCCTGTGGCTACTGGAAAGGGACCCTGGGTCTCCCGACTCACCTCGAGAAGCGTTCCTTTTGCCCTGCCAAGCCTCGAAGAGACTCCTGAGGTGTCCCTCGTAACTCGACAGGAGTCCTGACTTCGTTGAACAAACACGAGGGTTGAAGGGCCATCCCCGCCGTAAGTCGAGAATGTACCCCAGGTCCCCGCCGCAACTCGAGAAAAACCATGAGACTTCCCTCTCCAGCGAGATGAGGCCCGATTCCCCTGCACTGCATGCAGAGCAATTCCGTGAGCCCCCTGAAACATGTCAGGAGCCTCGACTTGCTTGATGGATGTCGAGACAGTCCGCAAAAACACTGTCACAAGTAGAGAGGGACCCTGAGGTCACACCAGCATCGCGAAGGAGCTCCATGGGCCCCAAATCAACTCGAGATGAGGCCCGCTTCCCCTGCATTGACTCCAGAGCCATCCCCCCCACGTTCCCCATCAAACACGACCTGAGGCTTGACTCCCTTTAGCAACTCCAGAGGTTCCCCGAGAACAAACGGGCCAAGTCTAGAGGAGTACCAAGTTCAGCAGAGCAACTCGAGGACTGCTCAGTGTACCCCAAATTGCCTCGAGATGAGAGCTGATTCCCTGGCTTAGACTCAAGACGTAGGCCACCTTTCCACAAGCCCCTCAAGAGGAGGCTTCTCTCAGCAATAGGTATGAGGGAGGGACCCTGAGATTGCTGCCTCAATGGGCATATACACCGAGAAGCCCTGACTCGAAAGGAGGCCGGGTTTCCTTGCAGTGGCTTGAATACAGTCTAGTCTTTCATCTCACAAGGTGAAGGGATGTCTGCACCACCTGTGGAGTCCCTAGAGAAAGCCCTAGGTCCCCGACTCCTTTCGACGGAATGCCTCACATGCCTCTGACACCTCGAGAGGCACGCAGAGCTCACTGCTTCAAAATTTGACGGAGCCTGACTCCTCTTGAACATTGACAGGAATCCCAGTATCCCTGTGGCTACTGGAAAGGGACCCTGGGTCTCCCGACTCACCTCGAGAAGCGTTCCTTTTGCCCTGCCAAGCCTCGAAGAGACTCCTGAGGTGTCCCTCGTAACTCGACAGGAGTCCTGACTTCGTTGAACAAACACGAGGGTTGAAGGGCCATCCCCGCCGTAAGTCGAGAATGTACCCCAGGTCCCCGCCGCAACTCGAGAAAAACCATGAGACTTCCCCCTCCAAGCGAGATGAGGCCCGATTCCCCTGCACTGCATGCAGAGCAATTCCGTGAGCCCCCTGAAACATGTCAGGAGCCTCGACTTGCTTGATGGATGTCGAGACAGTCCGCAAAAAACACTGTCACAAGTAGAGAGGGACCCTGAGGTCACACCAGCATCGCGAAGGAGCTCCATGGGCCCCAAATCAACTCGAGATGAGGCCCGCTTCCCCTGCATTGACTCCAGAGCCATCCCCCGTTCCCCATCAAACACGACCTGAGGCTTGACTCCCTTTAGGCAACTCCAGAGGTTCCCCGAGAACAACGGGCCAAGTCTAGAGGAGTACCAAGTTCAGCAGAGCAACTCGAGGACTGCTCCGTGTACCCCAAATTGCCTCGAGATGAGAGCTGATTCCCCTGGCTTAGACTCAAGACGTAGGCCACCTTTCCACAAGCCCCTCAAGAGGAGGCTTCTCTCAGCAATAGGTATGAGGGAGGGACCCTGAGATTGCTGCCTCAATGGGCATATACACCGAGAAGCCCTGACTCGAAAGGAGGCCGGCTTTCCTTGCAGTGGCTTGAATACAGTCTAGTCTTTCATCTCACAAGGTGAAGGGATGTCTGCACCACCTGTGGAGTCCCTAGAGAAAGCCCTAGGTCCCCGACTCCTTTCGACGGAATGCCTCACATGCCTCTGACACCTCGAGAGGCACGCAGAGCTCACTGCTTCAAAATTTGACGGAGCCTGACTCCTCTTGAACATTGACAGGAATCCCAGTATCCCTGTGGCTACTGGAAAGGGACCCTGGGTCTCCCGACTCACCTCGAGAAGCGTTCCTTTTGCCCTGCCAAGCCTCGAAGAGACTCCTGAGGTGTCCCTCGTAACTCGACAGGAGTCCTGACTTCGTTGAACAAACACGAGGGTTGAAGGGCCATCCCCGCCGTAAGTCGAGAATGTACCCCAGGTCCCCGCCGCAACTCGAGAAAAACCATGAGACTTCCCCCTCCAAGCGAGATGAGGCCCGATTCCCCTGCACTGCATGCAGAGCAATTCCGTGAGCCCCCTGAAACATGTCAGGAGCCTCGACTTGCTTGATGGATGTCGAGAGACAGTCCGCAAAAACACTGTCACAAGTAGAGAGGGACCCTGAGGTCACACCAGCATCGCGAAGGAGCTCCATGGGCCCCAAATCAACTCGAGATGAGGCCCGCTTCCCCTGCATTGACTCCAGAGCCATCCCCCGTTCCCCATCAAACACGACCTGAGGCTTGACTCCCTTTAGGCAACTCCAGAGGTTCCCCGAGAACAACGGGCCAAGTCTAGAGGAGTACCAAGTTCAGCAGAGCAACTCGAGGACTGCTCCGTGTACCCCAAATTGCCTCGAGATGAGAGCTGATTCCCTGGCTTAGACTCAAGACGTAGGCCACCTTTCCACAAGCCCCTCAAGAGGAGGCTTCTCTCAGCAATAGGTATGAGGGAGGGACCCTGAGATTGCTGCCTCAATGGGCATATACACCGAGAAGCCCTGACTCGAAAGGAGGCCGGGTTTCCTTGCAGTGGCTTGAATACAGTCTAGTCTTTCATCTCACAAGGTGAAGGGATGTCTGCACCACCTGTGGAGTCCCTAGAGAAAGCCCTAGGTCCCCGACTCCTTTCGACGGAATGCCTCACATGCCTCTGACACCTCGAGAGGCACGCAGAGCTCACTGCTTCAAAATTTGACGGAGCCTGACTCCTCTTGAACATTGACAGGAATCCCAGTATCCCTGTGGCTACTGGAAAGGGACCCTGGGTCTCCCGACTCACCTCGAGAAGCGTCCCTTTTGCCCTGCCAAGCCTCGAAGAGACTCCTGAGGTGTCCCTCGTAACTCGACAGGAGTCCTGACTTCGTTGAACAAACACGAGGGTTGAAGGGCCATCCCCGCCGTAAGTCGAGAATGTACCCCAGGTCCCCGCCGCAACTCGAGAAAAAACCATGAGACTTCCCCCTCCAAGCGAGATGAGGCCCGATTCCCCTGCACTGCATGCAGAGCAATTCCGTGAGCCCCCTGAAACATGTCAGGAGCCTCGACTTGCTTGATGGATGTCGAGACAGTCCGCAAAAACACTGTCACAAGTAGAGAGGGACCCTGAGGTCACACCAGCATCGCGAAGGAGCTCCATGGGCCCCAAATCAACTCGAGATGAGGCCCGCTTCCCCTGCATTGACTCCAAGCCATCCCCCGTTCCCCATCAAACACGACCTGAGGCTTGACTCCCTTTAGGCAACTCCAGAGGTTCCCCGAGAACAACGGGCCAAGTCTAGAGGAGTACCAAGTTCAGCAGAGCAACTCGAGGACTGCTCCGTGTACCCCAAATTGCCTCGAGATGAGAGCTGATTCCCTGGCTTAGACTCAAGACGTAGGCCACCTTTCCACAAGCCCCTCAAGAGGAGGCTTCTCTCAGCAATAGGTATGAGGGAGGGACCCTGAGATTGCTGCCTCAATGGGCATATACACCGAGAAGCCCTGACTCGAAAGGAGGCCGGCTTTCCTTGCAGTGGCTTGAATACAGTCTAGTCTTTCATCTCACAAGGAAGGGATGTCTGCACCACCTGTGGAGTCCCTAGAGAAAGCCCTAGGTCCCCGACTCCTTTCGACGGAATGCCTCACATGCCTCTGACACCTCGAGAGGCACGCAGAGCTCACTGCTTCAAAATTTGACGGAGCCTGACTCCTCTTGAACATTGACAGGAATCCCAGTATCCCTGTGGCTACTGGAAAGGGACCCTGGGTCTCCCGACTCACCTCGAGAAGCGTCCTTTTGCCCTGCCAAGCCTCGAAGAGACTCCTGAGGTGTCCCTCGTAACTCGACAGGAGTCCTGACTTCGTTGAACAAACACGAGGGTTGAAGGGCCATCCCCGCCGTAAGTCGAGAATGTACCCCAGGTCCCCGCCGCAACTCGAGAAAAACCATGAGACTTCCCCCTCCAAGCGAGATGAGGCCCGATTCCCCTGCACTGCATGCAGAGCAATTCCGTGAGCCCCCTGAAACATGTCAGGAGCCTCGACTTGCTTGATGGATGTCGAGACAGTCCGCAAAAACACTGTCACAAGTAGAGAGGGACCCTGAGGTCACACCAGCATCGCGAAGGAGCTCCATGGGCCCCAAATCAACTCGAGATGAGGCCCGCTTCCCCTGCATTGACTCCAGAGCCATCCCCCGTTCCCCATCAAACACGACCTGAGGCTTGACTCCCTTTAGGCAACTCCAGAGGTTCCCCGAGAACAACGGGCCAAGTCTAGAGGAGTACCAAGTTCAGCAGAGCAACTCGAGGACTGCTCCGTGTACCCCAAATTGCCTCGAGATGAGAGCTGATTCCCTGGCTTAGACTCAAGACGTAGGCCACCTTTCCACAAGCCCCTCAAGAGGAGGCTTCTCTCAGCAATAGGTATGAGGGAGGGACCCTGAGATTGCTGCCTCAATGGGCATATACACCGAGAAGCCCTGACTCGAAAGGAGGCCGGCTTTCCTTGCAGTGGCTTGAATACAGTCTAGTCTTTCATCTCACAAGGTGAAGGGATGTCTGCACCACCTGTGGAGTCCCTAGAGAAAGCCCTAGGTCCCCGACTCCTTTCGACGGAATGCCTCACATGCCTCTGACACCTCGAGAGGCACGCAGAGCTCACTGCTTCAAATTTGACGGAGCCTGACTCCTCTTGAACATTGACAGGAATCCCAGTATCCCTGTGGCTACTGGAAAGGGACCCTGGGTCTCCCGACTCACCTCGAGAAGCGTCCCTTTTGCCCTGCCAAGCCTCGAAGAGACTCCTGAGGTGTCCCTCGTAACTCGACAGGAGTCCTGACTTCGTTGAACAAACACGAGGGTTGAAGGGCCATCCCCGCCGTAAGTCGAGAATGTACCCCAGGTCCCCGCCGCAACTCGAGAAAAACCATGAGACTTCCCCCTCCAAGCGAGATGAGGCCCGATTCCCCTGCACTGCATGCAGAGCAATTCCGTGAGCCCCCTGAAACATGTCAGGAGCCTCGACTTGCTTGATGGATGTCGAGACAGTCCGCAAAAACACTGTCACAAGTAGAGAGGGACCCTGAGGTCACACCAGCATCGCGAAGGAGCTCCATGGGCCCCAAATCAACTCGAGATGAGGCCCGCTTCCCTGCATTGACTCCAGAGCCATCCCCCTTCCCCATCAAACACGACCTGAGGCTTGACTCCCTTTAGGCAACTCCAGAGGTTCCCCGAGAACAACGGGCCAAGTCTAGAGGAGTACCAAGTTCAGCAGAGCAACTCGAGGACTGCTCCGTGTACCCCAAATTGCCTCGAGATGAGAGCTGATTCCCTGGCTTAGACTCAAGACGTAGGCCACCTTTCCACAAGCCCCTCAAGAGGAGGCTTCTCTCAGCAATAGGTATGAGGGAGGGACCCTGAGATTGCTGCCTCAATGGGCATATACACCGAGAAGCCCTGACTCGAAAGGAGGCCGGCTTTCCTTGCAGTGGCTTGAATACAGTCTAGTCTTTCATCTCACAAGCTGAAGGGATGTCTGCACCACCTGTGGAGTCCTAGAGAAAGCCCTAGGTCCCCCGACTCCTTTCGACGGAATGCCTCACATGCCTCTGACACCTCGAGAGGCACGCAGAGCTCACTGCTTCAAAATTTGACGGAGCCTGACTCCTCTTGAACATTGACAGGAATCCCAGTATCCCTGTGGCTACTGGAAAGGGACCCTGGGTCTCCCGACTCACCTCGAGAAGCGTTCCTTTTGCCCTGCCAAGCCTCGAAGAGACTCCTGAGGTGTCCCTCGTAACTCGACAGGAGTCCTGACTTCGTTGAACAAACACGAGGGTTGAAGGGCCATCCCCGCCGTAAGTCGAGAATGTACCCCAGGTCCCCGCCGCAACTCGAGAAAAACCATGAGACTTCCCCTCCAAGCGAGATGAGGCCCGATTCCCCTGCACTGCATGCAGAGCAATTCCGTGAGCCCCCTGAAACATGTCAGGAGCCTCGACTTGCTTGATGGATGTCGAGACAGTCCGCAAAAACACTGTCACAAGTAGAGAGGGACCCTGAGGTCACACCAGCATCGCGAAGGAGCTCCATGGGCCCCAAATCAACTCGAGATGAGGCCCGCTTCCCCTGCATTGACTCCAGAGCCATCCCCCGTTCCCATCAAACACGACCTGAGGCTTGACTCCCTTTAGGCAACTCCAGAGGTTCCCCGAGAACAACGGGCAAAGTCTAGAGGAGTACCAAGTTCAGCAGAGCAACTCGAGGACTGCTCCGTGTACCCCAAATTGCCTCGAGATGAGAGCTGATTCCCTGGCTTAGACTCAAGACGTAGGCCACCTTTCCACAAGCCCCTCAAGAGGAGGCTTCTCTCAGCAATAGGTATGAGGGAGGGACCCTGAGATTGCTGCCTCAATGGGCATATACACCGAGAAGCCCTGACTCGAAAGGAGGCCGGGTTTCCTTGCAGTGGCTTGAATACAGTCTAGTCTTTCATCTCACAAGGTGAAGGGATGTCTGCACCACCTGTGGAGTCCCTAGAGAAAGCCTAGGTCCCCGACTCCTTTCGACGGAATGCCTCACATGCCTCTGACACCTCGAGAGGCACGCAGAGCTCACTGCTTCAAAATTTGACGGAGCCTGACTCCTCTTGAACATTGACAGGAATCCCAGTATCCCTGTGGCTACTGGAAAGGGACCCTGGGTCTCCCGACTCACCTCGAGAAGCGTCCCTTTTGCCCTGCCAAGCCTCGAAGAGACTCCTGAGGTGTCCCTCGTAACTCGACAGGAGTCCTGACTTCGTTGAACAAACACGAGGGTTGAAGGGCCATCCCCGCCGTAAGTCGAGAATGTACCCCAGGTCCCCGCCGCAACTCGAGAAAAACCATGAGACTTCCCCCCAAGCGAGATGAGGCCCGATTCCCCTGCACTGCATGCAGAGCAATTCCGTGAGCCCCCTGAAACATGTCAGGAGCCTCGACTTGCTTGATGGATGTCGAGACAGTCCGCAAAAACACTGTCACAAGTAGAGAGGGACCCTGAGGTCACACCAGCATCGCGAAGGAGCTCCATGGGCCCCAAATCAACTCGAGATGAGGCCCGCTTCCCCTGCATTGACTCCAGAGCCATCCCCCGTTCCCCATCAAACACGACCTGAGGCTTGACTCCCTTTAGGCAACTCCAGAGGTTCCCCGAGAACAACGGCCAAGTCTAGAGGAGTACCAAGTTCAGCAGAGCAACTCGAGGACTGCTCCGTGTACCCCAAATTGCCTCGAGATGAGAGCTGATTCCCTGGCTTAGACTCAAGACGTAGGCCACCTTTCCACAAGCCCCTCAAGAGGAGGCTTCTCTCAGCAATAGGTATGAGGGAGGGACCCTGAGATTGCTGCCTCAATGGGCATATACACCGAGAAGCCCTGACTCGAAAGGAGGCCGGCTTTCCTTGCAGTGGCTTGAATACAGTCTAGTCTTTCATCTCACAAGCTGAAGGGATGTCTGCACCACCTGTGGAGTCCCTAGAGAAAGCCTAGGTCCCCGACTCCTTTCGACGGAATGCCTCACATGCCTCTGACACCTCGAGAGGCACGCAGAGCTCACTGCTTCAAAATTTGATAGAGCCTGACTCCTCTTGAACATTGACAGGAATCCCAGTATCCCTGTGGCTACTGGAAAGGGACCCTGGGTCTCCCGACTCACCTCGAGAAGCGTCCTTTTGCCCTGCCAAGCCTCGAAGAGACTCCTGAGGTGTCCCTCGTAACTCGACAGGAGTCCTGACTTCGTTGAACAAACACGAGGGTTGAAGGGCCATCCCCGCCGTAAGTCGAGAATGTACCCCAGGTCCCCGCCGCAACTCGAGAAAAACCATGAGACTTCCCCCTCCAAGCGAGATGAGGCCCGATTCCCCTGCACTGCATGCAGAGCAATTCCGTGAGCCCCCTGAAACATGTCAGGAGCCTCGACTTGCTTGATGGATGTCGAGACAGTCCGCAAAAACACTGTCACAAGTAGAGAGGGACCCTGAGGTCACACCAGCATCGCGAAGGAGCTCCATGGGCCCCAAATCAACTCGAGATGAGGCCCGCTTCCCCTGCATTGACTCCAGAGCCATCCCCCTTTCCCCATCAAACACGACCTGAGGCTTGACTCCCTTTAGGCAACTCCAGAGGTTCCCCCGAGAACAACGTGGCCAAGTCTAGAGGAGTACCAAGTTCAGCAGAGCAACTCGAGGACTGCTCCGTGTACCCCCAATTGCCTCGAGATGAGAGCTGATTCGCAATAGTTATGAGGAGGGACCCTAAGATTGCTGCCTTTCAATGGGCTATATACAAACCGAGATAGCCCTGTACGAGAAAGGAGGGCGGTGTTTCCCTTGCCATATTGCGCTTGAGGACTGTCTAGTCTTTAAATCTCTCAAGGTGAAGGAATGTCTGCAACCAACCTGTGTATTCCCTAGAATAAAGCCTAAGGTCCCCGTCTCCCTTTTCAAAGAATGCCTTCAAAATGCCTCTGACAACTCGAGAGGCGACGCAAGATCACACTGCTTCAAAAATTTTGATTGGAGCCTGAACTCCTCATGAACATGACAGTAATCACCTTTATCCTCAGTGGCCTACTGGAGAAGGGAACATTAGGGGTCTCGCGACTCACATCGAGAAGCATCCCTTTTTCCCTCCCAAGCCTCGAAGATACTCTTGAGGTGGTCCCTCGTAACTCAGACAGGACTCCTAACTGTCGTTTGAATCAAACACGAGGTTTGAAGGGCCGATCCCCGACGTAACTCGAGAATGTACCCCGGTGCCCCGCCACCAAATCGAGGAAAAACAATGAGACATCCCCCTCCAAGCGACATGCGGCCCGATTTCCCACTGAACTGCATGCAGAGCAATTTCTGTGAGCCGCATGAACCATGTCAGGAGCCTCGACTTGCTTGAATGGATGTCCGAGACAATCCGCAAAAATCAATGTCACAAGTAAGAGGGACGCTGAGGTCACACCAGTCATTGCGAATGAGCTCCATGGACCCCAAATCAAATTCGAGATGAGGCCCGCTTTCCCCTTCATTTGACTTCTAAATCCATCTAACCTTCCCCAGTCAAGACACTGACCTGAGGCTTGACTGCCCTTTAAGCAACTGCAGAGGTGTCCCCCAAGACACCGAGCCAAGTCTTAGACGAATAACCATGTTCAGCAGAGCAATACTCGAGGGAATGCTCCGTGTACACCCAAATTGCCTCGAGATGAGAGTATAATTCCGTGGCTTAGACTGAAGACGTAGGCCAACTTTCCACAAATCCCCGCAGGATGAGGCTTCACTCACAAAAGGTATAGGAGGGACCCTGAGATTGCTGCCTCAATGGGCATATACACCGAGAAGCCCTGACTCGAAAGGAGGCCGGGTTTCCTTGCAGTGGCTTGAATACAGTCTAGTCTTTCATCTCACAAGGTGAAGGGATGTCTGCACCACCTGTGGAGTCCCTAGAGAAAGCCCTAGGTCCCCGACTCCTTTCGACGGAATGCCTCACATGCCTCTGACACCTCGAGAGGCACGCAGAGCTCACTGCTTCAAAATTTGACGGAGCCTGACTCCTCTTGAACATTGACAGGAATCCCAGTATCCCTGTGGCTACTGGAAAGGGACCTGGGTCTCCCGACTCACCTCGAGAAGCGTCCTTTTGCCCTGCCAAGCCTCGAAGAGACTCCTGAGGTGTCCCTCGTAACTCGACAGGAGTCCTGACTTCGTTGAACAAACACGAGGGTTGAAGGGCCATCCCCGCCGTAAGTCGAGAATGTACCCCAGGTCCCCGCCGCAACTCGAGAAAAACCATGAGACTTCCCCCTCCAAGCGAGATGAGGCCCGATTCCCCTGCACTGCATGCAGAGCAATTCCGTGAGCCCCCTGAAACATGTCAGGAGCCTCGACTTGCTTGATGGATGTCGAGACAGTCCGCAAAAACACTGTCACAAGTAGAGAGGGACCCTGAGGTCACACCAGCATCGCGAAGGAGCTCCATGGGCCCCAAATCAACTCGAGATGAGGCCCGCTTCCCCTGCATTGACTCCAGAGCCATCCCCTTTCCCCATCAAACACGACCTGAGGCTTGACTCCCTTTAGGCAACTCCAGAGGTTCCCCGAGAACAACGGGCCAAGTCTAGAGGAGTACCAAGTTCAGCAGAGCAACTCGAGGACTGCTCCGTGTACCCCAAATTGCCTCGAGATGAGAGCTGATTCCCTGGCTTAGACTCAAGACGTAGGCCACCTTTCCACAAGCCCCTCAAGAGGAGGCTTCTCTCAGCAATAGGTATGAGGGAGGGACCCTGAGATTGCTGCCTCAATGGGCATATACACCGAGAAGCCCTGACTCGAAAGGAGGCCGGGTTTCCTTGCAGTGGCTTGAATACAGTCTAGTCTTTCATCTCACAAGGTGAAGGGATGTCTGCACCACCTGTGGAGTCCCTAGAGAAAGCCCTAGGTCCCCGACTCCTTTCGACGGAATGCCTCACATGCCTCTGACACCTCGAGAGGCACGCAGAGCTCACTGCTTCAAAATTTGACGGAGCCTGACTCATTCTGAACATTGACAGGAATCCCAGTATCCCTGTGGCTACTGGAAAGGGACCCTGGGTCTCCCGACTCACCTCGAGAAGCGTTCCTTTTGCCCTGCCAAGCCTCGAAGAGACTCCTGAGGTGTCCCTCGTAACTCTCGACAGGAGTCCTGACTTCGTTGAACAAACACGAGGGTTGAAGGGCCATCCCCGCCGTAAGTCGAGAATGTACCCCAGGTCCCCGCCGCAACTCGAGAAAAACCATGAGACTTCCCCCTCCAAGCGAGATGAGGCCCGATTCCCCTGCACTGCATGCAGAGCAATTCCGTGAGCCCCCTGAAACATGTCAGGAGCCTCGACTTGCTTGATGGATGTCGAGACAGTCCGCAAAAACACTGTCACAAGTAGAGAGGGACCCTGAGGTCACACCAGCATCGCGAAGGAGCTCCATGGGCCCCAAATCAACTCGAGATGAGGCCCGCTTCCCCTGCATTGACTCCAGAGCCATCCCCCGTTCCCCATCAAACACGACCTGAGGCTTGACTCCCTTTAGGCAACTCCAGAGGTTCCCCGAGAACAACGGGCCAAGTCTAGAGGAGTACCAAGTTCAGCAGAGCAACTCGAGGACTGCTCCGTGTACCCCAAATTGCCTCGAGATGAGAGCTGATTCCCTGGCTTAGACTCAAGACGTAGGCCACCTTTCCACAAGCCCCTCAAGAGGAGGCTTCTCTCAGCAATAGGTATGAGGGAGGGACCCTGAGATTGCTGCCTCAATGGGCATATACACCGAGAAGCCCTGACTCGAAAGGAGGCCGGGTTTCCTTGCAGTGGCTTGAATACAGTCTAGTCTTTCATCTCACAAGCTGAAGGGATGTCTGCACCACCTGTGGAGTCCCTAGAGAAAGCCCTAGGTCCCCGACTCCTTTCGACGGAATGCCTCACATGCCTCTGACACCTCGAGAGGCACGCAGAGCTCACTGCTTCAAAATTTGACGGAGCCTGACTCCTCTTGAACATTGACAGGAATCCCAGTATCCCTGTGGCTACTGGAAAGGGACCCTGGGTCTCCCGACTCACCTCGAGAAGCGTTCCTTTTGCCCTGCCAAGCCTCGAAGAGACTCCTGAGGTGTCCCTCGTAACTCGACAGGAGTCCTGACTTCGTTGAACAAACACGAGGGTTGAAGGGCCATCCCCGCCGTAAGTCGAGAATGTACCCCAGGTCCCCGCCGCAACTCGAGAAAAACCATGAGACTTCCCCCTCCAAGCGAGATGAGGCCCGATTCCCCTGCACTGCATGCAGAGCAATTCCGTGAGCCCCCTGAAACATGTCAGGAGCCTCGACTTGCTTGATGGATGTCGAGACAGTCCGCAAAAACACTGTCACAAGTAGAGAGGGACCCTGAGGTCACACCAGCATCGCGAAGGAGCTCCATGGGCCCCAAATCAACTCGAGATGAGGCCCGCTTCCCCTGCATTGACTCCAGAGCCATCCCCCGTTCCCCATCAAACACGACCTGAGGCTTGACTCCCTTTAGGCAACTCCAGAGGTTCCCCGAAACAACGGGCCAAGTCTAGAGGAGTACCAAGTTCAGCAGAGCAACTCGAGGACTGCTCCGTGTACCCCAAATTGCCTCGAGATGAGAGCTGATTCCCTGGCTTAGACTCAAGACGTAGGCCACCTTTCCACAAGCCCCTCAAGAGGAGGCTTCTCTCAGCAATAGGTATGAGGGAGGGACCCTGAGATTGCTGCCTCAATGGGCATATACACCGAGAAGCCCTGACTCGAAAGGAGGCCGGGTTTCCTTGCAGTGGCTTGAATACAGTCTAGTCTTTCATCTCACAAGGTGAAGGGATGTCTGCACCACCTGTGGAGTCCCTAGAGAAAGCCCTAGGGTCCCCGACTCCTTTCGACGGAATGCCTCACATGCCTCTGACACCTCGAGAGGCACGCAGAGCTCACTGCTTCAAAATTTGACGGAGCCTGACTCCTCTTGAACATTGACAGGAATCCCAGTATCCCTGTGGCTACTGGAAAGGGACCCTGGGTCTCCCGACTCACCTCGAGAAGCGTCCCTTTTGCCCTGCCAAGCCTCGAAGAGACTCCTGAGGTGTCCCTCGTAACTCGACAGGAGTCCTGACTTCGTTGAACAAACACGAGGGTTGAAGGGCCATCCCCGCCGTAAGTCGAGAATGTACCCCAGGTCCCCGCCGCAACTCGAGAAAAACCATGAGACTTCCCCCTCCAAGCGAGATGAGGCCCGATTCCCCTGCACTGCATGCAGAGCAATTCCGTGAGCCCCCTGAAACATGTCAGGAGCCTCGACTTGCTTGATGGATGTCGAGACAGTCCGCAAAAACACTGTCACAAGTAGAGAGGGACCCTGAGGTCACACCAGCATCGCGAAGCGAAGGAGCTCCATGGGCCCCAAATCAACTCGAGATGAGGCCCGCTTCCCCTGCATTGACTCCAGAGCCATCCCCCGTTCCCCATCAAACACGACCTGAGGCTTGACTCCCTTTAGGCAACTCCAGAGGTTCCCCGAGAACAACGGGCCAAGTCTAGAGGAGTACCAAGTTCAGCAGAGCAACTCGAGGACTGCTCCGTGTACCCCAAATTGCCTCGAGATGAGAGCTGATTCCCTGGCTTAGACTCAAGACGTAGGCCACCTTTCCACAAGCCCCTCAAGAGGAGGCTTCTCTCAGCAATAGGTATGAGGGAGGGACCCTGAGATTGCTGCCTCAATGGGCATATACACCGAGAAGCCCTGACTCGAAAGGAGGCCGGGTTTCCTTGCAGTGGCTTGAATACAGTCTAGTCTTTCATCTCACAAGGTGAAGGGATGTCTGCACCACCTGTGGAGTCCCTAGAGAAAGCCCTAGGTCCCCGACTCCTTTCGACGGAATGCCTCACATGCCTCTGACACCTCGAGAGGCACGCAGAGCTCACTGCTTCAAAATTTGACGGAGCCTGACTCCTCTTGAACATTGACAGGAATCCCAGTATCCCTGTGGCTACTGGAAAGGGACCCTGGGTCTCCCGACTCACCTCGAGAAGCGTCCCTTTTGCCCTGCCAAGCCTCGAAGAGACTCCTGAGGTGTCCCTCGTAACTCGACAGGAGTCCTGACTTCGTTGAACAAACACGAGGGTTGAAGGGCCATCCCCGCCGTAAGTCGAGAATGTACCCCAGGTCCCCGCCGCAACTCGAGAAAAACCATGAGACTTCCCCCTCCAAGCGAGATGAGGCCCGATTCCCCTGCACTGCATGCAGAGCAATTCCGTGAGCCCCCTGAAACATGTCAGGAGCCTCGACTTGCTTGATGGATGTCGAGACAGTCCGCAAAAACACTGTCACAAGTAGAGAGGGACCCTGAGGTCACACCAGCATCGCGAAGGAGCTCCATGGGCCCCAAATCAAAACTCGAGATGAGGCCCGCTTCCCCTGCATTGACTCCAGAGCCATCCCCCGTTCCCCATCAAACACGACCTGAGGCTTGACTCCCTTTAGGCAACTCCAGAGGTTCCCCGAGAACAACGGGCCAAGTCTAGAGGAGTACCAAGTTCAGCAGAGCAACTCGAGGACTGCTCCGTGTACCCCAAATTGCCTCGAGATGAGAGCTGATTCCCTGGCTTAGACTCAAGACGTAGGCCACCTTTCCACAAGCCCCTCAAGAGGAGGCTTCTCTCAGCAATAGGTATGAGGGAGGGACCCTGAGATTGCTGCCTCAATGGGCATATACACCGAGAAGCCCTGACTCGAAGGAGGCCGGCTTTCCTTGCAGTGGCTTGAATACAGTCTAGTCTTTCATCTCACAAGGTGAAGGGATGTCTGCACCACCTGTGGAGTCCCTAGAGAAAGCCCTAGGTCCCCGACTCCTTTCGACGGAATGCCTCACATGCCTCTGACACCTCGAGAGGCACGCAGAGCTCACTGCTTCAAAATTTGACGGAGCCTGACTCCTCTTGAACATTGACAGGAATCCCAGTATCCCTGTGGCTACTGGAAAGGGACCCTGGGTCTCCCGACTCACCTCGAGAAGCGTTCCTTTTGCCCTGCCAAGCCTCGAAGAGACTCCTGAGGTGTCCCTCGTAACTCGACAGGAGTCCTGACTTCGTTGAACAAACACGAGGGTTGAAGGGCCATCCCCGCCGTAAGTCGAGAATGTACCCCAGGTCCCCGCCGCAACTCGAGAAAAACCATGAGACTTCCCCCTCCAAGCGAGATGAGGCCCGATTCCCCTGCACTGCATGCAGAGCAATTCCGTGAGCCCCCTGAAACATGTCAGGAGCCTCGACTTGCTTGATGGATGTCGAGACAGTCCGCAAAAACACTGTCACAAGTAGAGAGGGACCCTGAGGTCACACCAGCATCGCGAAGGAGCTCCATGGGCCCCAAATCAACTCGAGATGAGGCCCGCTTCCCCTGCATTGACTCCAGAGCCATCCCCCGTTCCCCATCAAACACGACCTGAGGCTTGACTCCCTTTAGGCAACTCCAGAGGTTCCCCGAGAACAACGGGCCAAGTCTAGAGGAGTACCAAGTTCAGCAGAGCAACTCGAGGACTGCTGCTCCGTGTACCCCAAATTGCCTCGAGATGAGAGCTGATTCCCTGGCTTAGACTCAAGACGTAGGCCACCTTTCCACAAGCCCCTCAAGAGGAGGCTTCTCTCAGCAATAGGTATGAGGGAGGGACCCTGAGATTGCTGCCTCAATGGGCATATACACCGAGAAGCCCTGACTCGAAAGGAGGCCGGCTTTCCTTGCAGTGGCTTGAATACAGTCTAGTCTTTCATCTCACAAGCTGAAGGGATGTCTGCACCACCTGTGGAGTCCCTAGAGAAAGCCCTAGGTCCCCGACTCCTTTCGACGGAATGCCTCACATGCCTCTGACACCTCGAGAGGCACGCAGAGCTCACTGCTTCAAAATTTGACGGAGCCTGACTCCTCTTGAACATTGACAGGAATCCCAGTATCCCTGTGGCTACTGGAAAGGGACCCTGGGTCTCCCGACTCACCTCGAGAAGCGTTCCCTTTTGCCCTGCCAAGCCTCGAAGAGACTCCTGAGGTGTCCCTCGTAACTCGACAGGAGTCCTGACTTCGTTGAACAAACACGAGGGTTGAAGGGCCATCCCCGCCGTAAGTCGAGAATGTACCCCAGGTCCCCGCCGCAACTCGAGAAAAACCATGAGACTTCCCCCTCCAAGCGAGATGAGGCCCGATTCCCCTGCACTGCATGCAGAGCAATTCCGTGAGCCCCCTGAAACATGTCAGGAGCCTCGACTTGCTTGATGGATGTCGAGACAGTCCGCAAAAACACTGTCACAAGTAGAGAGGGACCCTGAGGTCACACCAGCATCGCGAAGGAGCTCCATGGGCCCCAAATCAACTCGAGATGAGGCCCGCTTCCCCTGCATTGACTCCAGAGCCATCCCCCGTTCCCCATCAAACACGACCTGAGGCTTGACTCCCTTTAGGCAACTCCAGAGGTTCCCCGAGAACAACGGGCCAAGTCTAGAGGAGTACCAAGTTCAGCAGAGCAACTCGAGGACTGCTCCGTGTACCCCAAATGCCTCGAGATGAGAGCTGATTCCCTGGCTTAGACTCAAGACGTAGGCCACCTTTCCACAAGCCCCTCAAGAGGAGGCTTCTCTCAGCAATAGGTATGAGGGAGGGACCCTGAGATTGCTGCCTCAATGGGCATATACACCGAGAAGCCCTGACTCGAAAGGAGGCCGGCTTTCCTTGCAGTGGCTTGAATACAGTCTAGTCTTTCATCTCACAAGGTGAAGGGATGTCTGCACCACCTGTGGAGTCCCTAGAGAAAAGCCCTAGGTCCCCGACTCCTTTCGACGGAATGCCTCACATGCCTCTGACACCTCGAGAGGCACGCAGAGCTCACTGCTTCAAAATTTGACGGAGCCTGACTCCTCTTGAACATTGACAGGAATCCCAGTATCCCTGTGGCTACTGGAAAGGGACCCTGGGTCTCCCGACTCACCTCGAGAAGCGTCCCTTTTGCCCTGCCAAGCCTCGAAGAGACTCCTGAGGTGTCCCTCGTAAACTCGACAGGAGTCCTGACTTCGTTGAACAAACACGAGGGTTGAAGGGCCATCCCCGCCGTAAGTCGAGAATGTACCCCAGGTCCCCGCCGCAACTCGAGAAAAACCATGAGACTTCCCCCTCCAAGCGAGATGAGGCCCGATTCCCCTGCACTGCATGCAGAGCAATTCCGTGAGCCCCCTGAAACATGTCAGGAGCCTCGACTTGCTTGATGGATGTCGAGACAGTCCGCAAAAACACTGTCACAAGTAGAGAGGGACCCTGAGGTCACACCAGCATCGCGAAGGAGCTCCATGGGCCCCAAATCAACTCGAGATGAGGCCCGCTTCCCCTGCATTGACTCCAGAGCCATCCCCCGTTCCCCATCAAACACGACCTGAGGCTTGACTCCCTTTAGGCAACTCCAGAGGTTCCCCGAGAACAACGGGCCAAGTCTAGAGGAGTACCAAGTTCAGCAGAGCAACTCGAGGACTGCTCCGTGTGTACCCCAAATTGCCTCGAGATGAGAGCTGATTCCCTGGCTTAGACTCAAGACGTAGGCCACCTTTCCACAAGCCCCTCAAGAGGAGGCTTCTCTCAGCAATAGGTATGAGGGAGGGACCCTGAGATTGCTGCCTCAATGGGCATATACACCGAGAAGCCCTGACTCGAAAGGAGGCCGGGTTTCCTTGCAGTGGCTTGAATACAGTCTAGTCTTTCATCTCACAAGGTGAAGGGATGTCTGCACCACCTGTGGAGTCCCTAGAGAAAGCCCTAGGTCCCCGACTCCTTTCGACGGAATGCCTCACATGCCTCTGACACCTCGAGAGGCACGCAGAGCTCACTGCTTCAAAATTTGACGGAGCCTGACTCCTCTTGAACATTGACAGGAATCCCAGTATCCCTGTGGCTACTGGAAAGGGACCCTGGGTCTCCCGACTCACCTCGAGAAGCGTCCCTTTTGCCCTGCCAAGCCTCGAAGAGACTCCTGAGGTGTCCCTCGTAACTCGACAGGAGTCCTGACTTCGTTGAACAAACACGAGGGTTGAAGGGCCATCCCCGCCGTAAGTCGAGAATGTACCCCAGGTCCCCGCCGCAACTCGAGAAAAACCATGAGACTTCCCCCTCCAAGCGAGATGAGGCCCGATTCCCCTGCACTGCATGCAGAGCAATTCCGTGAGCCCCCTGAAACATGTCAGGAGCCTCGACTTGCTTGATGGATGTCGAGACAGTCCGCAAAAACACTGTCACAAGTAGAGAGGGACCCTGAGGTCACACCAGCATCGCGAAGGAGCTCCATGGGCCCCAAATCAACTCGAGATGAGGCCCGCTTCCCCTGCATTGACTCCAGAGCCATCCCCCGTTCCCCATCAAACACGACCTGAGGCTTGACTCCCTTTAGGCAACTCCAGAGGTTCCCCGAGAACAACGGGCCAAGTCTAGAGGAGTACCAAGTTCAGCAGAGCAACTCGAGGACTGCTCCGTGTACCCCAAATTGCCTCGAGATGAGAGCTGATTCCCTGGCTTAGACTCTCAAGACGTAGGCCACCTTTCCACAAGCCCCTCAAGAGGAGGCTTCTCTCAGCAATAGGTATGAGGGAGGGACCCTGAGATTGCTGCCTCAATGGGCATATACACCGAGAAGCCCTGACTCGAAAGGAGGCCGGCTTTCCTTGCAGTGGCTTGAATACAGTCTAGTCTTTCATCTCACAAGGTGAAGGGATGTCTGCACCACCTGTGGAGTCCCTAGAGAAAGCCCTAGGTCCCCGACTCCTTTCGACGGAATGCCTCACATGCCTCTGACACCTCGAGAGGCACGCAGAGCTCACTGCTTCAAAATTTGACGGAGCCTGACTCCTCTTGAACATTGACAGGAATCCCAGTATCCCTGTGGCTACTGGAAAGGGACCCTGGGTCTCCCGACTCACCTCGAGAAGCGTCCCTTTTGCCCTGCCAAGCCTCGAAGAGACTCCTGAGGTGTCCCTCGTAACTCGACAGGAGTCCTGACTTCGTTGAACAAACACGAGGGTTGAAGGGCCATCCCCCGCCGTAAGTCGAGAATGTACCCCAGGTCCCCGCCGCAACTCGAGAAAAACCATGAGACTTCCCCCTCCAAGCGAGATGAGGCCCGATTCCCCTGCACTGCATGCAGAGCAATTCCGTGAGCCCCCTGAAACATGTCAGGAGCCTCGACTTGCTTGATGGATGTCGAGACAGTCCGCAAAAACACTGTCACAAGTAGAGAGGGACCCTGAGGTCACACCAGCATCGCGAAGGAGCTCCATGGGCCCCAAATCAACTCGAGATGAGGCCCGCTTCCCCTGCATTGACTCCAGAGCCATCCCCCGTTCCCCATCAAACACGACCTGAGGCTTGACTCCCTTTAGGCAACTCCAGAGGTTCCCCGAGAACAAACGGGCCAAGTCTAGAGGAGTACCAAGTTCAGCAGAGCAACTCGAGGACTGCTCCGTGTGTACCCCAAATTGCCTCGAGATGAGAGCTGATTCCCTGGCTTAGACTCAAGACGTAGGCCACCTTTCCACAAGCCCCTCAAGAGGAGGCTTCTCTCAGCAATAGGTATGAGGGAGGGACCCTGAGATTGCTGCCTCAATGGGCATATACACCGAGAAGCCCTGACTCGAAAGGAGGCCGGGTTTCCTTGCAGTGGCTTGAATACAGTCTAGTCTTTCATCTCACAAGGTGAAGGGATGTCTGCACCACCTGTGGAGTCCCTAGAGAAAGCCCTAGGTCCCCGACTCCTTTCGACGGAATGCCTCACATGCCTCTGACACCTCGAGAGGCACGCAGAGCTCACTGCTTCAAAATTTGACGGAGCCTGACTCCTCTTGAACATTGACAGGAATCCCAGTATCCCTGTGGCTACTGGAAAGGGACCCTGGGTCTCCCGACTCACCTCGAGAAGCGTCCTTTTGCCCTGCCAAGCCTCGAAGAGACTCCTGAGGTGTCCCTCGTAACTCGACAGGAGTCCTGACTTCGTTGAACAAACACGAGGGTTGAAGGGCCATCCCCGCCGTAAGTCGAGAATGTACCCCAGGTCCCCGCCGCAACTCGAGAAAAACCATGAGACTTCCCCCCTCCAAGCGAGATGAGGCCCGATTCCCCTGCACTGCATGCAGAGCAATTCCGTGAGCCCCCTGAAACATGTCAGGAGCCTCGACTTGCTTGATGGATGTCGAGACAGTCCGCAAAAACACTGTCACAAGTAGAGAGGGACCCTGAGGTCACACCAGCATCGCGAAGGAGCTCCATGGGCCCCAAATCAACTCGAGATGAGGCCCGCTTCCCCTGCATTGACTCCAGAGCCATCCCCCGTTCCCCATCAAACACGACCTGAGGCTTGACTCCCTTTAGGCAACTCCAGAGGTTCCCCGAGAACAACGGGCCAAGTCTAGAGGAGTACCAAGTTCAGCAGAGCAACTCGAGGACTGCTCCGTGTACCCCAAATTGCCTCGAGATGAGAGCTGATTCCCTGGCTTAGACTCAAGACGTAGGCCACCTTTCCACAAGCCCCTCAAGAGAGGCTTCTCTCAGCAATAGGTATGAGGGAGGACCCTGAGATTGCTGCCTCAATGGGCATATACACCGAGAAGCCCTGACTCGAAAGGAGGCCGGCTTTCCTTGCAGTGGCTTGAATACAGTCTAGTCTTTCATCTCACAAGCTGAAGGGATGTCTGCACCACCTGTGGAGTCCCTAGAGAAAGCCCTAGGTCCCCGACTCCTTTTCGACGGAATGCCTCACATGCCTCTGACACCTCGAGAGGCACGCAGAGCTCACTGCTTCAAAATTTGACGGAGCCTGACTCCTCTTGAACATTGACAGGAATCCCAGTATCCCTGTGGCTACTGGAAAGGGACCCTGGGTCTCCCGACTCACCTCGAGAAGCGTCCCTTTTGCCCTGCCAAGCCTCGAAGAGACTCCTGAGGTGTCCCTCGTAACTCGACAGGAGTCCTGACTTCGTTGAACAAACACGAGGGTTGAAGGGCCATCCCCGCCGTAAGTCGAGAATGTACCCCAGTCCCCGCCGCAACTCGAGAAAAACCATGAGACTTCCCCCTCCAAGCGAGATGAGGCCCGATTCCCCTGCACTGCATGCAGAGCAATTCCGTGAGCCCCCTGAAACATGTCAGGAGCCTCGACTTGCTTGATGGATGTCGTCGAGACAGTCCGCAAAAACACTGTCACAAGTAGAGAGGGACCCTGAGGTCACACCAGCATCGCGAAGGAGCTCCATGGGCCCCAAATCAACTCGAGATGAGGCCCGCTTCCCCTGCATTGACTCCAGAGCCATCCCCCGTTCCCCATCAAACACGACCTGAGGCTTGACTCCCTTTAGGCAACTCCAGAGGTTCCCCGAGAACAACGGGCCAAGTCTAGAGGAGTACCAAGTTCAGCAGAGCAACTCGAGGACTGCTCCGTGTACCCCAAATTGCCTCGAGATGAGAGCTGATTCCCTGGCTTAGACTCAAGACGTAGGCCACCTTTCCACAAGCCCCTCAAGAGGAGGCTTCTCTCAGCAATAGGTATGAGGAGGGACCCTGAGATTGCTGCCTCAATGGGCATATACACCGAGAAGCCCTGACTCGAAAGGAGGCCGGGTTTCCTTGCAGTGGCTTGAATACAGTCTAGTCTTTCATCTCACAAGCTGAAGGGATGTCTGCACCACCTGTGGAGTCCCTAGAGAAAGCCCTAGGTCCCCGACTCCTTTCGACGGAATGCCTCACATGCCTCTGACACCTCGAGAGGCACGCAGAGCTCACTGCTTCAAAATTTGACGGAGCCTGACTCCTCTTGAACATTGACAGGAATCCCAGTATCCCTGTGGCTACTGGAAAGGGACCCTGGGTCTCCCGACTCACCTCGAGAAGCGTCCCTTTTGCCCTGCCAAGCCTCGAAGAGACTCCTGAGGTGTCCCTCGTAACTCGACAGGAGTCCTGACTTCGTTGAACAAACACGAGGGTTGAAGGGCCATCCCCGCCGTAAGTCGAGAATGTACCCCAGGTCCCCGCCGCAACTCGAGAAAAACCATGAGACTTCCCCCTCCAAGCGAGATGAGGCCCGATTCCCCTGCACTGCATGCAGAGCAATTCCGTGAGCCCCCTGAAACATGTCAGGAGCCTCGACTTGCTTGATGGATGTCGAGACAGTCCGCAAAAACACTGTCACAAGTAGAGAGGGACCCTGAGGTCACACCAGCATCGCGAAGGAGCTCCATGGGCCCCAAATCAACTCGAGATGAGGCCCGCTTCCCCTGCATTGACTCCAGAGCCATCCCCCGTTCCCCATCAAACACGACCTGAGGCTTGACTCCCTTTAGGCAACTCCAGAGGTTCCCCGAGAACAACGGGCCAAGTCTAGAGGAGTACCAAGTTCAGCAGAGCAACTCGAGGACTGCTCCGTGTACCCCAAATTGCCTCGAGATGAGAGCTGATTCCCTGGCTTAGACTCAAGACGTAGGCCACCTTTCCACAAGCCCCTCAAGAGGAGGCTTCTCTCAGCAATAGGTATGAGGGAGGGACCCTGAGATTGCTGCCTCAATGGGCATATACACCGAGAAGCCCTGACTCGAAAGGAGGCCGGGTTTCCTTGCAGTGGCTTGAATACAGTCTAGTCTTTCATCTCACAAGGTGAAGGGATGTCTGCACCACCTGTGGAGTCCCTAGAGAAAGCCCTAGGTCCCCGACTCCTTTCGACGGAATGCCTCACATGCCTCTGACACCTCGAGAGGCACGCAGAGCTCACTGCTTCAAAATTTGACGGAGCCTGACTCCTCTTGAACATTGACAGGAATCCCAGTATCCCTGTGGCTACTGGAAAGGGACCTGGGTCTCCCGACTCACCTCGAGAAGCGTCCCTTTTGCCCTGCCAAGCCTCGAAGAGACTCCTGAGGTGTCCTTCGTAAACTCGACAGGAGTCCTGACTTCGTTGATCAAACACGAGGATTAAGGGCCATCCCCGCCGTACGTGTGAATGTACCCCAGGTCCCGCCGCAACTCGAGAAAAACCATGAGACTTCCACCTCCCAAGCGAAGATGAGGCCCGATTCCCCTGCACACTGGTTGCAGAGCATTTCCGTGTGCCCCCTGAAACATGTCAGAGACCTCTACTTGCTTGATGGATGTCGAGCCCAGTCCGCAAAAAACACTGTCACATGTAGAGAGGAACCCTGATGGTTTACGACCAGCATTGCGCGAGAAGGAGATCCATGGGGCCCCAAATCAACTCGAGATGATGCCCACATCCCTTGCATTGATACACCAGAGCCATCCTCCTTTCACCCATCCAACCCTAACTGAGGCATTGACTCCCTTTAGGCAACTCCAGAGGTTCCCTGCGAGAAACAACGGGCCAAGTCAAGAGAGAGTACCAAGCTTCAGCAGAGCAAAACTCGAGAGACTACTTTCCGTGAACCCCAAATTCCCTCGAGATGAGTAGTTGATTCCTTGGCTCAGACTCAAAGACGTAGGGAACCTTTCCACAATGCCCCTCAAGAGGAGGCTTTCTCTCAGCAATAAGTATGAGGGAGGGACCCTGAGAATTGCTGCCTCAATGGGAATATACACCGTGGAGCCCTGAATCGAAAAGGGGGACGGCAGGGTTTACCTTCACGACGGCTTGAAATACAGTCTAGGTCTTTCATCTAACAAGTTGAAGGGATGTCTGCACCACTTTGGAGTTTCCTAGAGAAAGCCCTAGGTCCCCGTCTTCCTTTCGACAGAAAGCGCATCACAGGCCTCTCTCTGACACCTCGAGAAGCGCGCAGAGCTCACTGCTTCAAAATTTGACGGAGCCTGACTCCTCTTGAACATTGACAGGAATCCCAGTATCCCTGTGGCTACTGGAAAGGGACCCTGGGTCTCCCGACTCACCTCGAGAAGCGTCCCTTTTGCCCTGCCAAGCCTCGAAGAGACTCCTGAGGTGTCCCTCGTAACTCGACAGGAGTCCTGACTTCGTTGAACAAACACGAGGGTTGAAGGGCCATCCCCGCCGTAAGTCGAGAATGTACCCCAGGTCCCCGCCGCAACTCGAGAAAAACCATGAGACTTCCCCCTCCAAGCGAGATGAGGCCCGATTCCCCTGCACTGCATGCAGAGCAATTCCGTGAGCCCCCTGAAACATGTCAGGAGCCTCGACTTGCTTGATGGATGTCGAGACAGTCCGCAAAAACACTGTCACAAGTAGAGAGGGACCCTGAGGTCACACCAGCATCGCGAAGGAGCTCCATGGGCCCCAAATCAACTCGAGATGAGGCCCGCTTCCCCTGCATTGACTCCAGAGCCATCCCCCGTTCCCCATCAAACACGACCTGAGGCTTGACTCCCTTTAGGCAACTCCAGAGGTTCCCCGAGAACAACGGGCCAAGTCTAGAGGAGTACCAAGTTCAGCAGAGCAACTCGAGGACTGCTCCGTGTACCCCAAATTGCCTCGAGATGAGAGCTGATTCCCTGGCTTAGACTCAAGACGTAGGCCACCTTTCCACAAGCCCCTCAAGAGGAGGCTTCTCTCAGCAATAGGTATGAGGGAGGGACCCTGAGATTGCTGCCTCAATGGGCATATACACCGAGAAGCCCTGACTCGAAAGGAGGCCGGCTTCCTTGCAGTGGCTTGAATACAGTCTAGTCTTTCATCTCACAAGCTGAAGGGATGTCTGCACCACCTGTGGAGTCCCTAGAGAAAGCCCTAGGTCCCCGACTCCTTTCGACGGAATGCCTCACATGCCTCTGACACCTCGAGAGGCACGCAGAGCTCACTGCTTCAAAATTTGACGGAGCCTGACTCCTCTTGAACATTGACAGGAATCCCAGTATCCCTGTGGCTACTGGAAAGGGACCCTGGGTCTCCCGACTCACCTCGAGAAGCGTCCCTTTTGCCCTGCCAAGCCTCGAAGAGACTCCTGAGGTGTCCCTCGTAACTCGACAGGAGTCCTGACTTCGTTGAACAAACACGAGGGTTGAAGGGCCATCCCCGCCGTAAGTCGAGAATGTACCCCAGGTCCCCGCCGCAACTCGAGAAAAACCATGAGACTTCCCCCTCCAAGCGAGATGAGGCCCGATTCCCCTGCACTGCATGCAGAGCAATTCCGTGAGCCCCCTGAAACATGTCAGGAGCCTCGACTTGCTTGATGGATGTCGAGACAGTCCGCAAAAACACTGTCACAAGTAGAGAGGGACCCTGAGGTCACACCAGCATCGCGAAGGAGCTCCATGGGCCCCAAATCAACTCGAGATGAGGCCCGCTTCCCCTGCATTGACTCCAGAGCCATCCCCCGTTCCCCATCAAACACGACCTGAGGCTTGACTCCCTTTAGGCAACTCCAGAGGTTCCCCGAGAACAACGGGCCAAGTCTAGAGGAGTACCAAGTTCAGCAGAGCAACTCGAGGACTGCTCCGTGTACCCCAAATTGCCTCGAGATGAGAGCTGATTCCCTGGCTTAGACTCAAGACGTAGGCCACCTTTCCACAAGCCCCTCAAGAGGAGGCTTCTCTCAGCAATAGGTATGAGGGAGGGACCCTGAGATTGCTGCCTCAATGGGCATATACACCGAGAAGCCCTGACTCGAAAGGAGGCCGGCTTTCCTTGCAGTGGCTTGAATACAGTCTAGTCTTTCATCTCACAAGCTGAAGGGATGTCTGCACCACCTGTGGAGTCCCTAGAGAAAGCCCTAGGTCCCCGACTCCTTTCGACGGAATGCCTCACATGCCTCTGACACCTCGAGAGGCACGCAGAGCTCACTGCTTCAAAATTTGACGGAGCCTGACTCCTCTTGAACATTGACAGGAATCCCAGTATCCCTGTGGCTACTGGAAAGGGACCCTGGGTCTCCCGACTCACCTCGAGAAGCGTCCTTTTGCCCTGCCAAGCCTCGAAGAGACTCCTGAGGTGTCCCTCGTAACTCGACAGGAGTCCTGACTTCGTTGAACAAACACGAGGGTTGAAGGGCCATCCCCGCCGTAAGTCGAGAATGTACCCCAGGTCCCCGCCGCAACTCGAGAAAAACCATGAGACTTCCCCCTCCAAGCGAGATGAGGCCCGATTCCCCTGCACTGCATGCAGAGCAATTCCGTGAGCCCCCTGAAACATGTCAGGAGCCTCGACTTGCTTGATGGATGTCGAGACAGTCCGCAAAAACACTGTCACAAGTAGAGAGGGACCCTGAGGTCACACCAGCATCGCGAAGGAGCTCCATGGGCCCCAAATCAACTCGAGATGAGGCCCGCTTCCCCTGCATTGACTCCAGAGCCATCCCCCGTTCCCCATCAAACACGACCTGAGGCTTGACTCCCTTTAGGCAACTCCAGAGGTTCCCCGAGAACAACGGGCCAAGTCTAGAGGAGTACCAAGTTCAGCAGAGCAACTCGAGGACTGCTCCGTGTACCCCAAATTGCCTCGAGATGAGAGCTGATTCCCTGGCTTAGACTCAAGACGTAGGCCACCTTTCCACAAGCCCCTCAAAGAGGAGGCTTCTCTCAGCAATAGGTATGAGGGAGGGACCCTGAGATTGCTGCCTCAATGGGCATATACACCGAGAAGCCCTGACTCGAAAGGAGGCCGGCTTTCCTTGCAGTGGCTTGAATACAGTCTAGTCTTTCATCTCACAAGCTGAAGGGATGTCTGCACCACCTGTGGAGTCCCTAGAGAAAGCCCTAGGTCCCCGACTCCTTTCGACGGAATGCCTCACATGCCTCTGACACCTCGAGAGGCACGCAGAGCTCACTGCTTCAAAATTTGACGGAGCCTGACTCCTCTTGAACATTGACAGGAATCCCAGTATCCCTGTGGCTACTGGAAAGGGACCCTGGGTCTCCCGACTCACCTCGAGAAGCGTCCCTTTTGCCCTGCCAAGCCTCGAAGAGACTCCTGAGGTGTCCCTCGTAACTCGACAGGAGTCCTGACTTCGTTGAACAAACACGAGGGTTGAAGGGCCATCCCCGCCGTAAGTCGAGAATGTACCCCAGGTCCCCGCCGCAACTCGAGAAAAACCATGAGACTTCCCCCTCCAAGCGAGATGAGGCCCGATTCCCCTGCACTGCATGCAGAGCAATTCCGTGAGCCCCCTGAAACATGTCAGGAGCCTCGACTTGCTTGATGGATGTCGAGACAGTCCGCAAAAACACTGTCACAAGTAGAGAGGGACCCTGAGGTCACACCAGCATCGCGAAGGAGCTCCATGGGCCCCAAATCAACTCGAGATGAGGCCCGCTTCCCCTGCATTGACTCCAGAGCCATCCCCCGTTCCCCATCAAACACGACCTGAGGCTTGACTCCCTTTAGGCAACTCCAGAGGTTCCCCGAGAACAACGGGCCAAGTCTAGAGGAGTACCAAGTTCAGCAGAGCAACTCGAGGACTGCTCCGTGTACCCCAAATTGCCTCGAGATGAGAGCTGATTCCCTGGCTTAGACTCAAGACGTAGGCCACCTTTCCACAAGCCCCTCAAGAGGAGGCTTCTCTCAGCAATAGGTATGAGGGAGGGACCCTGAGATTGCTGCCTCAATGGGCATATACACCGAGAAGCCCTGACTCGAAAGGAGGCCGGGTTTCCTTGCAGTGGCTTGAATACAGTCTAGTCTTTCATCTCACAAGGTGAAGGGATGTCTGCACCACCTGTGGAGTCCCTAGAGAAAGCCCTAGGTCCCCGACTCCTTTCGACGGAATGCCTCACATGCCTCTGACACCTCGAGAGGCACGCAGAGCTCACTGCTTCAAAATTTGACGGAGCCTGACTCCTCTTGAACATTGACAG
The DNA here is from genome assembly GCA_020976825.1 of Odocoileus hemionus. NCBI lineage: Eukaryota > Metazoa > Chordata > Mammalia > Artiodactyla > Cervidae > Odocoileus > Odocoileus hemionus. Next base: position 10,734 of record JAJLRB010001609.1, on the reverse strand, counting down.
GAATCCCAGTATCCCTGTGGCTACTGGAAAGGGACCCTGGGTCTCCCGACTCACCTCGAGAAGCGTCCCTTTTGCCCTGCCAAGCCTCGAAGAGACTCCTGAGGTGTCCCTCGTAACTCGACAGGAGTCCTGACTTCGTTGAACAAACACGAGGGTTGAAGGGCCATCCCCGCCGTAAGTCGAGAATGTACCCCAGGTCCCCGCCGCAACTCGAGAAAAACCATGAGACTTCCCCCTCCAAGCGAGATGAGGCCCGATTCCCCTGCACTGCATGCAGAGCAATTCCGTGAGCCCCCTGAAACATGTCAGGAGCCTCGACTTGCTTGATGGATGTCGAGACAGTCCGCAAAAACACTGTCACAAGTAGAGAGGGACCCTGAGGTCACACCAGCATCGCGAAGGAGCTCCATGGGCCCCAAATCAACTCGAGATGAGGCCCGCTTCCCCTGCATTGACTCCAGAGCCATCCCCCGTTCCCCATCAAACACGACCTGAGGCTTGACTCCCTTTAGGCAACTCCAGAGGTTCCCCGAGAACAACGGGCCAAGTCTAGAGGAGTACCAAGTTCAGCAGAGCAACTCGAGGACTGCTCCGTGTACCCCAAATTGCCTCGAGATGAGAGCTGATTCCCTGGCTTAGACTCAAGACGTAGGCCACCTTTCCACAAGCCCCTCAAGAGGAGGCTTCTCTCAGCAATAGGTATGAGGGAGGGACCCTGAGATTGCTGCCTCAATGGGCATATACACCGAGAAGCCCTGACTCGAAAGGAGGCCGGGTTTCCTTGCAGTGGCTTGAATACAGTCTAGTCTTTCATCTCACAAGGTGAAGGGATGTCTGCACCACCTGGGGAGTCCCTAGAGAAAGCCCTAGGTCCCCGACTCCTTTCGACGGAATGCCTCACATGCCTCTGACACCTCGAGAGGCACGCAGAGCTCACTGCTTCAAAATTTGACGGAGCCTGACTCCTCTTGAACATTGACAGGAATCCCAGTATCCCTGTGGCTACTGGAAAGGGACCCTGGGTCTCCCGACTCACCTCGAATAAGCGTACCCTTTTTCCTGCCAAGCCTCGAGATACTCCTGAGGTGTCCTCGTAACTCGGAACAGTAGTCCTGACTACGTTTAAACAACACGAGGTTTGAAAGGACCATCCCCTCGCCCTAAATCTGAGGAATGAATCCCAGTGTCCCCGCCGCAAACTCTGAGTAAAAACCAATGAAGACTTCCCCCTCCAAGCGAGATGATAGCCCGATTCCCCTGCACTGCATGCAGAGCAATTCCGTGAGCCCCACTTGAAACATGTCCAGGAGCCTCGACTTGCTTGAATTGGATGTCAGTGAGACAGTCCAGTCAAAACACTGTCACAAGTAGAGAGGGACCTGAGGTCACACCAGCATTCGCGCAAGGAGCTCCATGGGCCCCAAATTCCAATCTCGCAGCATGAGGATCCCGTCTTCCCCTGCATTTGACTCAGATCCATCCCCCGTTCCCATCAAACACGACCTTAGGCTTGGGGGGCTCCCTTTAGGCAACTCCAGTAGTTCCCCCGAGAACAACGTGCCAAGTCAAGAGGAAGTACCAAGTTCAAGGGAGAGCAACTACGAGGACTGCTCCGTGTACCCAAATTGCCTCGAGATGAGAGCTGAAGCTTTCCCTGGGCTTAGACTCATAGACGTAGGCCACCTTTCCACAAGCCCCTCAAGAGGTGGCTTCTCTCATGCTATAGGTATGAGGAGGGACCCTGAGATTGCTGCACTCAATGGGCATATACACTCGAGAAGCCCTGACTCGAAAGGAGGCCGGCTTTTCCTTGCAGTGGCTTGAATACAGTCTAGTCTTTCATCTCACAAGGTGAAGGGATGTCTGCACCACCTGTGGGAATCCCTAGAGAAAGCCCTAGTTCCCCGACTCCTTTCGACGGAATGCCTCACATGCCTAGCTGAGCGAGCCTCAGAGAAGCACGCAGAGCACACTGCTTCAAAAATTTGACGGAGCCTGACTCCTCTTGAACATTGACAGGAATCCCATGTATACCTGTGGCTACTGGAAAGGCGTCCCTGGGGTTCTCCCGACTCACCTCGAGAAGCGTCCTTTTGCGCCTGTGCCGCCTAAGCCTCGAAGAGTACTCCTGAGTTGTCCCTCGTAAAATCGCACAGGAGTCCTGCGACTTCGAGCGTTGAGTCAAACGCACACGAGGGTCTGAAGGTCCATCCGACGGCCGTAAGTCGAGAATGTTACCCCAGGTCCCCGCCGCAACTCGAGGAAAAACCATGACTGACTTCCCCACTCCAAGCGAGATGAGGTCCCGATTCCCACACCTGCACTGCATGCAGAGCAATTCCGTGAGCCCCCTGAAACATGTCAGGAGCCTCGACTTTGCTTGATGGATGTCGAGACAGCTCCGCATCAAAACACTGTCACAAGTAGAGAGGGACCCTGAGGTCACACCAGCATTCGCGAAGTAGCTCCATGGGGCCCCAATTCAACTCGAGATGTAGGCCCGCTCCCCTGCATTGACTTCTAGAGCCATCCCCCGTTGCCCCATCAAAAATGACCTGAGGCTTGACTTCCTTTAGGCAACTCCACGAGGTTCCCCGCGAACAACGGCCAAGTCTATAGAGAGTACCAAGTTCAGCAGAGCAAACTCGAGGACATGCTCCGTGTACCCCAAATTGCCTCGAGATGAAGACTGATTCCCTGGCTTAGACTCAAGACGTAGGCCACCTTTCCACAAGCCCCTCAAGAGGAGGCTTTCTCTCAGCAATAGGTTTGAGGGAGGAGACCCTGAGATTGCTGCCCCCAACGGGCATATACAACCGAGAAGCCCTGACTCGAAAGGAGTCTGGGGTTTCCTTGCAGTGGCTTGAAATACAGTCTATTCTTTCATCTCACAAGGTGAAGTGATGTCTGCACCACCTGTGGAGTCCCTAGAGAAAGCCCTAGGTCCCCCGACTCCTTTCGACGGAATGCCTCACATGCCTCTGACAACTCGAGAGGCACGCAAGTGCTCAACTGCTTCAAATTTGACCGGAGCATGACTCCTCTTGAACATTGACAGGAATCCAGTATCCCTTGTGGCTACTGGAAAGGGGGACCCTGGTCTCACTTCCCGACTCCACTCTTCAGAGAAGCGTTCCTATTGGCCCTGCCAAGCCTCGAAGAGACTCCTGAGGTGTCCCTCGTAACTCGACAGGAGGTCCTGACTACTTCGTTGAACAACACTGAGGGTTTTTTGAAGGCCCATCCCCAGCCCTAAAGTCGAGAATGTACCCCAGGTCCCCGCCGCAACTCGAGAAAAACAATGAGACTTCCCCTCCAAGCGAGATGAGGCCCGATTTCCCCTGACACTGCATGCAGAGCAATTCCGAGAGCCCAGTGAAACATGTCAAGGAGCCTCGACTTGCTTGATGGATTCGAGACAGTCCCGCAAAAACACTGTCCACAAGTAGAGAGGGACCCTGAGGTCACAACCAGCATCGCGAAGGGAGCTCCATGGGGCCCCAAATCAATTCGAGATGAGTCCCGCTTCCCCTGCATTGAGTCCAGAGCATCCGCGCACGTTCCCCATCAAACACGAACTGAGGCTTGACTTTCCCTTTAGGGCAACTCCAAAGGTTCCCCGAGAACAACGGGCCAAGTTCTAGAGGATACCAAGTTCAGCAGTAGCAAACTCGAGGACTGCTCCGTGGTACCCCCCAAATTCTGCCTCGAGATGAGAGCTGATCCCTGGCTTTAGGACTCAAGACGTAGGCCACCTTTCCACAAGCCCCTTCAAGAGAGGCTTCTCTCAGCAATAGGTATAATATGAGGGAGGGACCCTGAGATTGCTGCCTCAATGGGCATATATCACCGAGAAGCCCTGACTCGAAAGGAGGCCGGGTTTCCTTGCAGTGGCTTGAATACAGTCTAAGTCTTTCATCTCACAAGGTGAAGGGATGTCTGCACCCCCACCTGTGGAGTCCCTAGAGAAAGCCCTAGGTCCCCGACTCCTTTCGACGGAATGCCTCACATGCCTCTGAAACACCCTCGAGAGGCACGCAGAGCTCACTGCTTCAAAATTTGACGGAGCCTGACTCCTCTTGAACATTGACAGGAATCCCAGTATCCCTGTGGCTGCTGGAAAGGGACCCTGGGTCTCCCGACTCACCTCGAGAAGCGTTCCTTTTGCCCTGCCAAAAGCTCGAAGAGACTCCTGAGGTGTCCCTCGTAACTCGACAGGAGTCCTGACTTCGTTGAACCAACACGAGGGTTGAAGGGCCACCCTCCCTCATGGTCCGTAAGTCGAGAATGTACCCCAGGTCCCCGGCCGCAGCAACTCGAGAAAAACCATGAGACTTCCCCCTCCAAGCGAGATGAGGCCCCGATTCCCCTGCACTGCATGCAGAGCAATTCCGTGAGCCCCCATGAAACATGTCAGGAGCCTCGACTTGCTTGATGGATGTCGAGACAGTCCGCAAAAACACTGTCACAAGTAGAGAGGGACCCTGAGGTCACACCAGCATCGCGAAGGAGCTCCATGGCCCCAAATCAAACCGAGATGAGGCCCGCTTCCCCTGCATTGACTCCAGAGCCATCCCCCGTTCCCCATCAAACACGACCTGAGGCTTGACTCCCTTTAGGCAACTCCAGAGGTTCCCCGAGAACAACGGGCCAAGTCTAGAGGAGTACCAAGTTCAGCAGAGCAACTCGAGGACTGCTCCGTGTACCCCAAATTGCCTCGAGATGAGAGCTGATTCCCTGGCTTAGACTCAAGACGTAGGCCACCTTTCCACAAGCCCCTCAAGAGGAGGCTTCTCTCAGCAATAGGTATGAGGGAGGGACCCTGAGATGCCTGCCTCAATGGGCATATACACCGAGAAGCCCTGACTCGAAAGGAGGCCGGCTTTCCTTGCAGTGGCTTGAATACAGTCTAGTCTTTCATCTCACAAGCTGAAGGGATGTCTGCACCACCTGTGGAGTCCCTAGAGAAAGCCCTAGGTCCCCGACTCCTTTCGACGGAAATGCCTCACATGCCTCTGACACCTCGAGAGGCACGCAGAGCTCACTGCTTCAAAATTTGACGGAGCCTGACTCCTCTTGAACATTGACAGGAATCCCAGTATCCCTGTGGCTACTGGAAAGGGACCCTGGGTCTCCCGACTCACCTCGAGAAGCGTTCCTTTTGCCCTGCCAAGCCTCGAAGAGACTCCTGAGGTGTCCCTCGTAACTCGACAGGAGTCCTGACTTCGTTGAACCAACACGAGGGTTGAAGGGCCATCCCCGCCGTAAGTCGAGAATGTACCCCAGGTCCCCGCCGCAACTCGAGAAAAACCATGAGACTTCCCCCTCCAAGCGAGATGAGGCCCGATTCCCCTGCACTGCATGCAGAGCAATTCCGTGAGCCCCCTGAAACATGTCAGGAGCCTCGACTTGCTTGATGGATGTCGAGACAGTCCGCAAAAACACTGTCACAAGTAGAGAGGGACCCTGAGGTCACACCAGCATCGCGAAGGAGCTCCATGGGCCCCAAATCAACTCGAGATGAGGCCCGCTTCCCCTGCATTGACTCCAGAGCCATCCCCCGTTCCCCATCAAACACGACCTGAGGCTTGACTCCCTTTAGGCAACTCCAGAGGTTCCCCGAGAACAACGGGCCAAGTCTAGAGGAGTACCAAAGTTCAGCAGAGCAACTCGAGGACTGCTCCGTGTACCCCAAATTGCCTCGAGATGAGAGCTGATTCCCTGGCTTAGACTCAAGACGTAGGCCACCTTTCCACAAGCCCCTCAAGAGGAGGCTTCTCTCAGCAATAGGTATGAGGGAGGGACCCTGAGATTGCTGCCTCAATGGGCATATACACCGAGAAGCCCTGACTCGAAAGGAGGCCGGCTTTCCTTGCAGTGGCTTGAATACAGTCTAGTCTTTCATCTCACAAGCTGAAGGGATGTCTGCACCACCTGTGGAGTCCCTAGAGAAAGCCCTAGGTCCCCGACTCCTTTCGACGGAATGCCTCACATGCCTCTGACACCTCGAGAGGCACGCAGAGCTCACTGCTTCAAAATTTGACGGAGCCTGACTCCTCTTGAACATTGACAGGAATCCCAGTATCCCTGTGGCTACTGGAAAGGGACCCTGGGTCTCCCGACTCACCTCGAGAAGCGTTCCTTTTGCCCTGCCAAGCCTCGAAGAGACTCCTGAGGTGTCCCTCGTAACTCGACAGGAGTCCTGACTTCGTTGAACCAACACGAGGGTTGAAGGGCCATCCCCGCCGTAAGTCGAGAATGTACCCCAGGTCCCCCCGCCGCAACTCGAGAAAAACCATGAGACTTCCCCCTCCAAGCGAGATGAGGCCCGATTCCCCTGCACTGCATGCAGAGCAATTCCGTGAGCCCCCTGAAACATGTCAGGAGCCTCGACTTGCTTGATGGATGTCGAGACAGTCCGCAAAAACACTGTCACAAGTAGAGAGGGACCCTGAGGTCACACCAGCATCGCGAAGGAGCTCCATGGGCCCCAAATCAACTCGAGATGAGGCCCGCTTCCCCTGCATTGACTCCAGAGCCATCCCCCGTTCCCCATCAAACACGACCTGAGGCTTGACTCCCTTTAGGCAACTCCAGAGGTTCCCCGAGAACAACGGGCCAAGTCTAGAGGAGTACCAAGTTCAGCAGAGCAACTCGAGGACTGCTCCGTGTACCCCAAATTGCCTCGAGATGAGAGCTGATTCCCTGGCTTAGACTCAAGACGTAGGCCACCTTTCCACAAGCCCCTCAAGAGGAGGCTTCTCTCAGCAATAGGTATGAGGGAGGGACCCTGAGATTGCTGCCTCAATGGGCATATACACCGAGAAGCCCTGACTCGAAAGGAGGCCGGCTTTCCTTGCAGTGGCTTGAATACAGTCTAGTCTTTCATCTCACAAGCTGAAGGGATGTCTGCACCACCTGTGGAGTCCCTAGAGAAAGCCCTAGGTCCCCGACTCCTTTCGACGGAATGCCTCACATGCCTCTGACACCTCGAGAGGCACGCAGAGCTCACTGCTTCAAAATTTGACGGAGCCTGACTCCTCTTGAACATTGACAGGAATCCCAGTATCCCTGTGGCTACTGGAAAGGGACCCTGGGTCTCCCGACTCACCTCGAGAAGCGTTCCTTTTGCCCTGCCAAGCCTCGAAGAGACTCCTGAGGTGTCCCTCGTAACTCGACAGGAGTCCTGACTTCGTTGAACCAACACGAGGGTTGAAGGGCCATCCCCGCCGTAAGTCGAGAATGTACCCCAGGTCCCCGCCGCAACTCGAGAAAAACCATGAGACTTCCCCCTCCAAGCGAGATGAGGCCCGATTCCCCTGCACTGCATGCAGAGCAATTCCGTGAGCCCCCTGAAACATGTCAGGAGCCTCGACTTGCTTGATGGATGTCGAGACAGTCCGCAAAAACACTGTCACAAGTAGAGAGGGACCCTGAGGTCACACCAGCATCGCGAAGGAGCTCCATGGGCCCCAAATCAACTCGAGATGAGGCCCGCTTCCCCTGCATTGACTCCAGAGCCATCCCCCGTTCCCCATCAAACACGACCTGAGGCTTGACTCCCTTTAGGCAACTCCAGAGGTTCCCCGAGAACAACGGGCCAAGTCTAGAGGAGTACCAAGTTCAGCAGAGCAACTCGAGGACTGCTCCGTGTACCCCAAATTGCCTCGAGATGAGAGCTGATTCCCTGGCTTAGACTCAAGACGTAGGCCACCTTTCCACAAGCCCCTCAAGAGGAGGCTTCTCTCAGCAATAGGTATGAGGGAGGGACCCTGAGATTGCTGCCTCAATGGGCATATACACCGAGAAGCCCTGACTCGAAAGGAGGCCGGCTTTCCTTGCAGTGGCTTGAATACAGTCTAGTCTTTCATCTCACAAGCTGAAGGGATGTCTGCACCACCTGTGGAGTCCCTAGAGAAAGCCCTAGGTCCCCGACTCCTTTCGACGGAATGCCTCACATGCCTCTGACACCTCGAGAGGCACGCAGAGCTCACTGCTTCAAAATTTGACGGAGCCTGACTCCTCTTGAACATTGACAGGAATCCCAGTATCCCTGTGGCTACTGGAAAGGGACCCTGGGTCTCCCGACTCACCTCGAGAAGCGTTCCTTTTGCCCTGCCAAGCCTCGAAGAGACTCCTGAGGTGTCCCTCGTAACTCGACAGGAGTCCTGACTTCGTTGAACCAACACGAGGGTTGAAGGGCCATCCCCGCCGTAAGTCGAGAATGTACCCCAGGTCCCCGCCGCAACTCGAGAAAAACCATGAGACTTCCCCCTCCAAGCGAGATGAGGCCCGATTCCCCTGCACTGCATGCAGAGCAATTCCGTGAGCCCCCTGAAACATGTCAGGAGCCTCGACTTGCTTGATGGATGTCGAGACAGTCCGCAAAAACACTGTCACAAGTAGAGAGGGACCCTGAGGTCACACCAGCATCGCGAAGGAGCTCCATGGGCCCCAAATCAACTCGAGATGAGGCCCGCTTCCCCTGCATTGACTCCAGAGCCATCCCCCGTTCCCCATCAAACACGACCTGAGGCTTGACTCCCTTTAGGCAACTCCAGAGGTTCCCCGAGAACAACGGGCCAAGTCTAGAGGAGTACCAAGTTCAGCAGAGCAACTCGAGGACTGCTCCGTGTACCCCAAATTGCCTCGAGATGAGAGCTGATTCCCTGGCTTAGACTCAAGACGTAGGCCACCTTTCCACAAGCCCCTCAAGAGGAGGCTTCTCTCTCAGCAATAGGTATGAGGGAGGGACCCTGAGATTGCTGCCTCAATGGGCATATACACCGAGAAGCCCTGACTCGAAAGGAGGCCGGCTTTCCTTGCAGTGGCTTGAATACAGTCTAGTCTTTCATCTCACAAGCTGAAGGGATGTCTGCACCACCTGTGGAGTCCCTAGAGAAAGCCCTAGGTCCCCGACTCCTTTCGACGGAATGCCTCACATGCCTCTGACACCTCGAGAGGCACGCAGAGCTCACTGCTTCAAAATTTGACGGAGCCTGACTCCTCTTGAACATTGACAGGAATCCCAGTATCCCTGTGGCTACTGGAAAGGGACCCTGGGTCTCCCGACTCACCTCGAGAAGCGTTCCTTTTGCCCTGCCAAGCCTCGAAGAGACTCCTGAGGTGTCCCTCGTAACTCGACAGGAGTCCTGACTTCGTTGAACCAACACGAGGGTTGAAGGGCCATCCCCGCCGTAAGTCGAGAATGTACCCCAGGTCCCCGCCGCAACTCGAGAAAAACCATGAGACTTCCCCCTCCAAGCGAGATGAGGCCCGATTCCCCTGCACTGCATGCAGAGCAATTCCGTGAGCCCCCTGAAACATGTCAGGAGCCTCGACTTGCTTGATGGATGTCGAGACAGTCCGCAAAAACACTGTCACAAGTAGAGAGGGACCCTGAGGTCACACCAGCATCGCGAAGGAGCTCCATGGGCCCCAAATCAACTCGAGATGAGGCCCGCTTCCCCTGCATTGACTCCAGAGCCATCCCCCGTTCCCCATCAAACACGACCTGAGGCTTGACTCCCTTTAGGCAACTCCAGAGGTTCCCCGAGAACAACGGGCCAAGTCTAGAGGAGTACCAAGTTCAGCAGAGCAACTCGAGGACTGCTCCGTGTACCCCAAATTGCCTCGAGATGAGAGCTGATTCCCTGGCTTAGACTCAAGACGTAGGCCACCTTTCCACAAGCCCCTCAAGAGGAGGCTTCTCTCAGCAATAGGTATGAGGGAGGGACCCTGAGATTGCTGCCTCAATGGGCATATACACCGAGAAGCCCTGACTCGAAAGGAGGCCGGGTTTCCTTGCAGTGGCTTGAATACAGTCTAGTCTTTCATCTCACAAGCTGAAGGGATGTCTGCACCACCTGTGGATCCCTAGAGAAAGCCCTAGGTCCCCGACTCCTTTCGACGGAATGCCTCACATGCCTCTGACACCTCGAGAGGCACGCAGAGCTCACTGCTTCAAAATTTGACGGAGCCTGACTCCTCTTGAACATTGACAGGAATCCCAGTATCCCTGTGGCTACTGGAAAGGGACCCTGGGTCTCCCGACTCACCTCGAGAAGCGTCCCTTTTGCCCTGCCAAGCCTCGAAGAGACTCCTGAGGTGTCCCTCGTAACTCGACAGGAGTCCTGACTTCGTTGAACCAACACGAGGGTTGAAGGGCCATCCCCGCCGTAAGTCGAGAATGTACCCCAGGTCCCCGCCCGCAACTCGAGAAAAACCATGAGACTTCCCCCTCCAAGCGAGATGAGGCCCGATTCCCCTGCACTGCATGCAGAGCAATTCCGTGAGCCCCCTGAAACATGTCAGGAGCCTCGACTTGCTTGATGGATGTCGAGACAGTCCGCAAAAACACTGTCACAAGTAGAGAGGGACCCTGAGGTCACACCAGCATCGCGAAGGAGCTCCATGGGCCCCAAATCAACTCGAGATGAGGCCCGCTTCCCCTGCATTGACTCCAGAGCCATCCCCCGTTCCCCATCAAACACGACCTGAGGCTTGACTCCCTTTAGGCAACTCCAGAGGTTCCCCGAGAACAACGGGCCAAGTCTAGAGGAGTACCAAGTTCAGCAGAGCAACTCGAGGACTGCTCCGTGTACCCCAAATTGCCTCGAGATGAGAGCTGATTCCCTGGCTTAGACTCAAGACGTAGGCCACCTTTCCACAAGCCCCTCAAGAGGAGGCTTCTCTCAGCAATAGGTATGAGGGAGGGACCCTGAGATTGCTGCC
>JAJLRB010001608.1:0-41820 GCA_020976825.1 Odocoileus hemionus | reverse complement strand
GGCTTTCTCTAGGGACTCCACAGGTGGTGCAGACATCCCTTCAGCTTGTGAGATGAAAGACTAGACTGTATTCAAGCCACTGCAAGGAAAGCCGGCCTCCTTTCGAGTCAGGGCTTCTCGGTGTATATGCCCATTGAGGCAGCAATCTCAGGGTCCCTCCCTCATACCTATTGCTGAGAGAAGCCTCCTCTTGAGGGGCTTGTGGAAAGGTGGCCTACGTCTTGAGTCTAAGCCAGGGAATCAGCTCTCATCTCGAGGCAATTTGGGGTACACGGAGCAGTCCTCGAGTTGCTCTGCTGAACTTGGTACTCCTCTAGACTTGGCCCGTTGTTCTCGGGGAACCTCTGGAGTTGCCTAAAGGGAGTCAAGCCTCAGGTCGTGTTTGATGGGGAACGGGGGATGGCTCTGGAGTCAATGCAGGGGAAGCGGGCCTCATCTCGAGTTGATTTGGGGCCCATGGAGCTCCTTCGCGATGCTGGTGTGACCTCAGGGTCCCTCTCTACTTGTGACAGTGTTTTTGCGGACTGTCTCGACATCCATCAAGCAAGTCGAGGCTCCTGACATGTTTCAGGGGGCTCACGGAATTGCTCTGCATGCAGTGCAGGGGAATCGGGCCTCATCTCGCTTGGAGGGGGAAGTCTCATGGTTTTTCTCGAGTTGCGGCGGGGACCTGGGGTACATTCTCGACTTACGGCGGGGATGGCCCTTCAACCCTCGTGTTGGTTCAACGAAGTCAGGACTCCTGTCGAGTTACGAGGGACACCTCAGGAGTCTCTTCGAGGCTTGGCAGGGCAAAAGGGACGCTTCTCGAGGTGAGTCGGGAGACCCAGGGTCCCTTTCCAGTAGCCACAGGGATACTGGGATTCCTGTCAATGTTCAAGAGGAGTCAGGCTCCGTCAAATTTTGAAGCAGTGAGCTCTGCGTGCCTCTCGAGGTGTCAGAGGCATGTGAGGCATTCCGTCGAAAGGAGTCGGGGACCTAGGGCTTTCTCTAGGGACTCCACAGGTGGTGCAGACATCCCTTCACCTTGTGAGATGAAAGACTAGACTGTATTCAAGCCACTGCAAGGAAACCCGGCCTCCTTTCGAGTCAGGGCTTCTCGGTGTATATGCCCATTGAGGCAGCAATCTCAGGGTCCCTCCCTCATACCTATTGCTGAGAGAAGCCTCCTCTTGAGGGGCTTGTGGAAAGGTGGCCTACGTCTTGAGTCTAAGCCAGGGAATCAGCTCTCATCTCGAGGCAATTTGGGGTACACGGAGCAGTCCTCGAGTTGCTCTGCTGAACTTGGTACTCCTCTAGACTTGGCCCGTTGTTCTCGGGGAACCTCTGGAGTTGCCTAAAGGGAGTCAAGCCTCAGGTCGTGTTTGATGGGGAACGGGGGATGGCTCTGGAGTCAATGCAGGGGAAGCGGGCCTCATCTCGAGTTGATTTGGGGCCCATGGAGCTCCTTCGCGATGCTGGTGTGACCTCAGGGTCCCTCTCTACTTGTGACAGTGTTTTTGCGGACTGTCTCGACATCCATCAAGCAAGTCGAGGCTCCTGACATGTTTCAGGGGGCTCACGGAATTGCTCTGCATGCAGTGCAGGGGAATCGGGCCTCATCTCGCTTGGAGGGGGAAGTCTCATGGTTTTTCTCGAGTTGCGGCGGGGACCTGGGGTACATTCTCGACTTACGGCGGGGATGGCCCTTCAACCCTCGTTTGTTCAACGAAGTCAGGACTCCTGTCGAGTTACGAGGGACACCTCAGGAGTCTCTTCGAGGCTTGGCAGGGCAAAAGGGACGCTTCTCGAGGTGAGTCGGGAGACCCAGGGTCCCTTTCCAGTAGCCACAGGGATACTGGGATTCCTGTCAATGTTCAAGAGGAGTCAGGCTCCGTCAAATTTTGAAGCAGTGAGCTCTGCGTGCCTCTCGAGGTGTCAGAGGCATGTGAGGCATTCCGTCGAAAGGAGTCGGGGACCTAGGGCTTTCTCTAGGGACTCCACAGGTGGTGCAGACATCCCTTCACCTTGTGAGATGAAAGACTAGACTGTATTCAAGCCACTGCAAGGAAACCCGGCCTCCTTTCGAGTCAGGGCTTCTCGGTGTATATGCCCATTGAGGCAGCAATCTCAGGGTCCCTCCCTCATACCTATTGCTGAGAGAAGCCTCCTCTTGAGGGGCTTGTGGAAAGGTGGCCTACGTCTTGAGTCTAAGCCAGGGAATCAGCTCTCATCTCGAGGCAATTTGGGGTACACGGAGCAGTCCTCGAGTTGCTCTGCTGAACTTGGTACTCCTCTAGACTTGGCCCGTTGTTCTCGGGGAACCTCTGGAGTTGCCTAAAGGGAGTCAAGCCTCAGGTCGTGTTTGATGGGGAACGGGGGATGGCTCTGGAGTCAATGCAGGGGAAGCGGGCCTCATCTCGAGTTGATTTGGGGCCCATGGAGCTCCTTCGCGATGCTGGTGTGACCTCAGGGTCCCTCTCTACTTGTGACAGTGTTTTTGCGGACTGTCTCGACATCCATCAAGCAAGTCGAGGCTCCTGACATGTTTCAGGGGGCTCACGGAATTGCTCTGCATGCAGTGCAGGGGAATCGGGCCTCATCTCGCTTGGAGGGGGAAGTCTCATGGTTTTTCTCGAGTTGCGGCGGGGACCTGGGGTACATTCTCGACTTACGGCGGGGATGGCCCTTCAACCCTCGTGTTGTTCAACGAAGTCAGGACTCCTGTCGAGTTACGAGGGACACCTCAGGAGTCTCTTCGAGGCTTGGCAGGGCAAAAGGGACGCTTCTCGAGGTGAGTCGGGAGACCCAGGGTCCCTTTCCAGTAGCCACAGGGATACTGGGATTCCTGTCAATGTTCAAGAGGAGTCAGGCTCCGTCAAATTTTGAAGCAGTGAGCTCTGCGTGCCTCTCGAGGTGTCAGAGGCATGTGAGGCATTCCGTCGAAAGGAGTCGGGGACCTAGGGCTTTCTCTAGGGACTCCACAGGTGGTGCAGACATCCCTTCACCTTGTGAGATGAAAGACTAGACTGTATTCAAGCCACTGCAAGGAAACCGGCCTCCTTTCGAGTCAGGGCTTCTCGGTGTATATGCCCATTGAGGCAGCAATCTCAGGGTCCCTCCCTCATACCTATTGCTGAGAGAAGCCTCCTCTTGAGGGGCTTTGTGGAAAGTGGCCTACGTCTTGAGTCTAAGCCAGGGAATCAGCTCTCATCTCGAGGCAATTTGGGGTACACGGAGCAGTCCTCGAGTTGCTCTGCTGAACTTGGTACTCCTCTAGACTTGGCCCGTTGTTCTCGGGGAACCTCTGGAGTTGCCTAAAGGGAGTCAAGCCTCAGGTCGTGTTTGATGGGGAACGGGGGATGGCTCTGGAGTCAATGCAGGGGAAGCGGGCCTCATCTCGAGTTGATTTGGGGCCCATGGAGCTCCTTCGCGATGCTGGTGTGACCTCAGGGTCCCTCTCTACTTGTGACAGTGTTTTTGCGGACTGTCTCGACATCCATCAAGCAAGTCGAGGCTCCTGACATGTTTCAGGGGGCTCACGGAATTGCTCTGCATGCAGTGCAGGGGAATCGGGCCTCATCTCGCTTGGAGGGGGAAGTCTCATGGTTTTTCTCGAGTTGCGGCGGGGACCTGGGGTACATTCTCGACTTACGGCGGGGATGGCCCTTCAACCCTCGTGTTTGTTCAACGAAGTCAGGACTCCTGTCGAGTTACGAGGGACACCTCAGGAGTCTCTTCGAGGCTTGGCAGGGCAAAAGGGACGCTTCTCGAGGTGAGTCGGGAGACCCAGGGTCCCTTTCCAGTAGCCACAGGGATACTGGGATTCCTGTCAATGTTCAAGAGGAGTCAGGCTCCGTCAAATTTTGAAGCAGTGAGCTCTGCGTGCCTCTCGAGGTGTCAGAGGCATGTGAGGCATTCCGTCGAAAGGAGTCGGGGACCTAGGGCTTTCTCTAGGGACTCCACAGGTGGTGCAGACATCCCTTCACCTTGTGAGATGAAAGACTAGACTGTATTCAAGCCACTGCAAGGAAACCCGGCCTCCTTTCGAGTCAGGGCTTCTCGGTGTATATGCCCATTGAGGCAGCAATCTCAGGGTCCCTCCCTCATACCTATTGCTGAGAGAAGCCTCCTCTTGAGGGGCTTGTGGAAAGGTGGCCTACGTCTTGAGTCTAAGCCAGGGAATCAGCTCTCATCTCGAGGCAATTTGGGGTACACGGAGCAGTCCTCGAGTTGCTCTGCTGAACTTGGTACTCCTCTAGACTTGGCCCGTTGTTCTCGGGGAACCTCTGGAGTTGCCTAAAGGGAGTCAAGCCTCAGGTCGTGTTTGATGGGGAACGGGGGATGGCTCTGGAGTCAATGCAGGGGAAGCGGGCCTCATCTCGAGTTGATTTGGGGCCCATGGAGCTCCTTCGCGATGCTGGTGTGACCTCAGGGTCCCTCTCTACTTGTGACAGTGTTTTTGCGGACTGTCTCGACATCCATCAAGCAAGTCGAGGCTCCTGACATGTTTCAGGGGGCTCACGGAATTGCTCTGCATGCAGTGCAGGGGAATCGGGCCTCATCTCGCTTGGAGGGGGAAGTCTCATGGTTTTTCTCGAGTTGCGGCGGGGACCTGGGGTACATTCTCGACTTACGGCGGGGATGGCCCTTCAAACCTCGTGTTTGTTCAACGAAGTCAGGACTCCTGTCGAGTTACGAGGGACACCTCAGGAGTCTCTTCGAGGCTTGGCAGGGCAAAAGGGACGCTTCTCGAGGTGAGTCGGGAGACCCAGGGTCCCTTTCCAGTAGCCACAGGGATACTGGGATTCCTGTCAATGTTCAAGAGGAGTCAGGCTCCGTCAAATTTTGAAGCAGTGAGCTCTGCGTGCCTCTCGAGGTGTCAGAGGCATGTGAGGCATTCCGTCGAAAGGAGTCGGGGACCTAGGGCTTTCTCTAGGGACTCCACAGGTGGTGCAGACATCCCTTCACCTTGTGAGATGAAAGACTAGACTGTATTCAAGCCACTGCAAGGAAACCCGGCCTCCTTTCGAGTCAGGGCTTCGGTTCCCTTTCCATTTTTTGGTGTACGATATGCCCAATGAGGCAGCAATCTCAGGATCCTCCCTCATACTATTGCTGAGAGAAGCCTCTCTTGAGGGGGCTTGTTGTAATGTGGCCTACGTCTTGAGTCTAAGCCAGGGGAATTGCTCTCATTACGAGGCAATTTGGGGTACACGGACAGTTCGCGTTTGCTCTGCTGAATTGGTACTCCTCTAGCATTGGCCGTTGTTCTCGGGAACCTTGGACGTTGCCTAAAGGGATTCAAGCCATAAGTCGTGTTTGATGGGAACGGGGATGGCTCTGGAGGTCAATGCAGGGAAGCGGGCGACTCATCTCGAGTTGATATGGGGCCAATGAGCTCCTTAGCAATGCTGGTGTGTCCTCTGTGTCCCTCTTTACTTGTGTGACAGAATGTTTTTGCGGACTGTCTCGACATCCTTCATGCAACAATGTACGAGGCTCCTGACATGTTTCAGGGGGCTCACGGAATTGCTCTGGCATGCAGTGCAGGGGAATCGGGCTCATCTCGCGTTGGAGGGGGAAGGTCTCATGGTTTTTCTCGAGTTGCGGCGGGGGACCTGGGGTACATTCTCGACTTAGGCGGGGGGGGCCCTTCAACCCTCGTGTTTGTTCAACGAAGTCAGGACTCCTGTCGAGTTACGAGGGACACCTCAGGAGTCTCTTCGAGGCTTGGCAGGGCAAAAGGTGACGCATTCTCGAGGTGAGAGTCGGGAGACCAGGGTCCCTTTCCAGTAGACACCACAGGGATACTGGGATTCCTGTCAATGTTCAAGAGGAGTCACGGCTCCGTCAAATTTTGAAGCAGTGAGCTCTGCGTGCTCTCTGGGTGTCAGAGGCATGTGAGGCATTCCGTCGAAAGGAGTCGGGGACCTAGGGCTTTCTCTAGGGACTCCACAGGTGTGTGCAGACATCCCTTCACCTTGTGAGATGAAAGACTAGACTGTATTCAAGCCACTGCAAGGAAATGCCGGCCTCCTTTCGAGTCAGGGCTTCTCGGTGTATATGCTAGATTGAGGCAGCAGAATCTCAGGGTCCCTCCCTCATACCTATTGCTGAGAGAAGCCTCCTCTTGAGGGGCTTGTGGAAAGGTGGCCTACGTCTTGAGTCTAAGCCAGGGAATCAGCTCTCATCTCGAGGCAATTTGGGGTACACGGAGCAGTCCTCGAGTTGCTCTGCTAGTGGAACTTGGATACTCCTACAAAACGTCTAGACTTGGCCCGTTGTTTCTCGGGGAACCTCTGGAGTTGCTACCCTAAAGGGAGTCAAGCCTCAGGTCGTGTTTGATGGGGAACGGGGATGGCTCTGGAGTCAATGCAGGGGAAAAGCGGGGCTCATCTCGAGTTGATTTTGGGGCCTCATGGAGCTCCTTCGCGTGATGCTGGTGTGACCTCAGGGTCCCTCTCTACTTGTGACAGTGTTTTTGCGGACTGTCTCGACATCCATCAAGCAAGTCGAGGCTCCTGACATGTTTCAGGGGGCTCACGGAATTGCTCTGCATGCAGTGCAGGGGAATCGGGCAATCATCTCGCTTGGAGGGGGAAGTCTCATGAATGTTTTTCTCGAGTGTGCGGCGGGGACCTGGGGTACATTCTCGACTTACGGCGGGGATGGCCCTTCAACCCTCGTGTTTGTTCAACGAAAGTCAGGACTCCTGTCGAGTTACGAGGGACACCTCAGGAGTCTCTTCGAGGCTTGGCAGGGCTAAAAAGGGACGCTTTTCTCGAGGTGAGTCGGGAGACCCAGGGTCCCTTTCCAGTAGCCACGTAGGGATACTGGGATTCCTGTCAATGTTCAAGAGGAGTCAGGCTCCGTCAAATTTTGGATGGTGAGCAGTGAGCTCACTGCGTGCTTCTCGAGGTGTCAGAGGCATGTGAGGCATTCCGTCGAAAGGAGTCGTTGGGACCTAGGGCTTTCTCTAGGGACTCCACAGGTGGTGCAGACATCCTTCACCTTGTGAGATGAAAGACTAGACTGTATTCAAGCCACTGCAAGGAAACCCGGCCTCCTTTCGAGTCAGGGCT
This sequence comes from Odocoileus hemionus, assembly GCA_020976825.1. Taxonomy (NCBI): domain Eukaryota; kingdom Metazoa; phylum Chordata; class Mammalia; order Artiodactyla; family Cervidae; genus Odocoileus; species Odocoileus hemionus. The sequence continues at coordinate 34,756 of JAJLRB010001608.1, read as the reverse complement.
TCTCGGTGTATATGCCCATTGAGGCAAGCAATCTCAGGGTCCCTCCCTCATACCTATTGCTGAGAGAAGCCTCGCTCTTGAGGGGCTTGTGGAAAGGTGGCCTACGTCTTGAGTCTAAGCCAGGGAATCAGCTCTCATCTCGAGGCAATTTGGGTACACGGAGCAGTCCTCGAGTTGCTCTGCTGAACTTGGTACTCCTCTAGACTTGGCCCGTTGTTCTCTGGGGAACCTCTGGAGTTGCCTAAAGGGAGTCAAGCCTCAGGTCGTGTTTGATGGGGAACTGGGGATGGCTCTGGAGTCAATGCAGGGGAAGCGGGCCTCATCTCGAGTTGATTTGGGGCCCATGGAGCTCCTTCGCGATGCTGGTGTGACCTCAGGGTCCCTCTCTACTTGTGACAGTGTTTTTGCGGACTGTCTCGACATCCATCAAGCAAGTCGAGGCTCCTGACATGTTTCAGGGGGCTCACGGAATTGCTCTGCATGCAGTGCAGGGGAATCGGGCTTCATCTCGCTTGGAGGGGGAAGTCTCATGGTTTTTCTCGAGTTGCGGCGGGGACCTGGGGTACATTCTCGACTTACGGCGGGGATGGCCCTTCAACCCTCGTGTTTGTTCAACGAAGTCAGGACTCCTGTCGAGTTACGAGGGACACCTCAGGAGTCTCTTCGAGGCTTGGCAGGACAAAAGGGACGCTTCTCGAGGTGAGTCGGGAGACCCAGGGTCCCTTTCCAGTAGCCACAGGGATACTGGGATTCCTGTCAATGTTCAAGAGGAGTCAGGCTCCGTCAAATTTGAAGCAGTGAGCTCTGCGTGCCTCTCGAGGTGTCAGAGGCATGTGAGGCATTCCGTCGAAAGGAAGTCGGGGACCTAGGGCTTTCTCTAGGGGACTCCACAGGTGGTGCAGACATCCCTTCACCTTGTGAGATGAAAGACTAGACTGTATTCAAGCCACTGCAAGGAAACCCGGCCTCCTTTCGAGTCAGGGCTTCTCGGTGTATATGCCCATTGAGGCAGCAATCTCAGGGTCCCTCCCCTGACATACTATTGCTGAGAGAAGCCTCCTCTTGAGGGGCTTGTGGAAAGGTGGCCTAGTCTTGAGTCTAAGCCAGGGAATCAGCTCTCATCTCGAGGCAATTTGGGGTACACGGAGCAGTCCTCGAGTTGCTCTGCTGAACTTGGTACTCCTCTAGACTTGGCCCGTTTGTTCTCGGGGAACCTCTGGAGTTGCCTAAAGGGAGTCAAGCCTCAGGTCGTGTTTGATGGGGAAACGGGGGATGGCTCTGGAGTCAATGCAGGGGAAGCGGGCCTCATCTCGAGTTGATTTGGGGCCCATGGAGCTCCTTCGCGATGCTGGTGTGACCTCAGGGTCCCTCTCTACTTGTGACAGTGTTTTTGCGGACTGTCTCGACATCCATCAAGCAAGTCGAGGCTCCTGACATGTTTCAGAGGGCTCACGGAATTGCTCTGCATGCAGTGCAGGGGAATCGGGCCTCATCTCGCTTGGAGGGGAAGTCTCATTTTTTTCTCGAGTTGCGGCGGGGACCTGGGGTACATTCTCGACTTACGGCGGGGATGGCCCTTCAACCCTCGTGTTTGTTCAACGAAGTCAGGATCCCTGTCGAGTTACGAGGGACACCTCAGGAGTCTCTTCGAGGCTTGGCAGGGCAAAAGGGACGCTTCTCGAGGTGAGTCGGGAGACCCAGGGTCCCTTTCCAGTAGCCACAGGGATACTGGGATTCCTGTCAATGTTCAAGAGGAGTCAGGCTCCGTCAAATTTTGAAGCAGTGAGCTCTGCGTGCCTCTCGAGGTGTCAGAGGCATGTGAGGCATTCCGTCGAAAGGAGTCGGGGACCTAGGGCTTTCTCTAGGGACTCCACAGGTGGTGCAGACATCCCTTCACCTTGTGAGATGAAAGACTAGACTGTATTCAAGCCACTGCAAGGAAACCCGGCCTCCTTTCGAGTCAGGGCTTCTCGGTGTATATGCCCATTGAGGCAGCAATCTCAGGGTCCCTCCCTCATACCTATTGCTGAGAGAAGCCTCCTCTTGAGGGGCTTGTGGAAAGGTGGCCTACGTCTTGAGTCTAAGCCAGGGAATCAGCTCTCATCTCGAGGCAATTTGGGGTACACGGAGCAGTCCTCGAGTTGCTCTGCTGAACTTGGTACTCCTCTAGACTTGGCCCGTTGTTCTCTGGTGGGGGAACCTCTGGAGTTGCCTAAAGGGAGTCAAGCCTCAGGTCGTGTTTGATGGGGAACGGGGGATGGCTCTGGAGTCAATGCAGGGGAAGCAGGGGGCCTCATCTCGAGTTGATTTGGGGCCCATGGAGCTCCTTCGCGATGCTGGTGTGACCTCAGGGTCCCTCTCTACTTGTGACAGTGTTTTTGCGGACTGTCTCGACATCCATCAAGCAAGTCGAGGCTCCTGACATGTTTCAGGGGGCTCACGGAAATTGCTCTGCATGCAGTGCAGGGGAATCGGGCCTCATCTCGCTTGGAGGGGGAAGTCTCATGGTTTTTCTCGAGTTGCGGCGGGGACCTGGGGTACATTCTCGACTTACGGCGGGGATGGCCCTTCAACCCTCGTGTTTGTTCAACGAAGTCAGGAGTCCTGTCGAGTTACGAGGGACACCTCAGGAGTCTCTTCGAGGCTTGGCAGGGCAAAAGGGACGCTTCTCGAGGTGAGTGGAGAGACCCAGGGTCCCTTTCCAGTAGCCACAGGGATACTGGGATTCCTGTCAATGTTCAAGAGGAGTCAGGCTCCGTCAAATTTTGAAGCAGTGAGCTCTGCGTGCTTCTCGAGGTGTCAGAGGCATGTGAGGCATTCCGTCGAAAGGAGTCGGGGACCTAGGGCTTTCTCTAGGGACTCCACAGGTGGTGCAGACATCCCTTCACCTTGTGAGATGATGAAAGACTAGACTGTATTCAAGCCACTGCAAGGAAAAGCCAGCTGCAAGGAAACCCCGGCCTCCTTTCGAGTCAGGGCTTCTCGGTGTATATGCCCATTGAGGCAGCAAAGCAATCTCAGGGTCCCTCCCTCATAACCTATTGCTGAGAGAAGCCTCCTCTTGAGGGGCTTGTGGAAAGGTGGCCTACGTCTTGAGTCTAAGCCAGGGAATCAGCTCTCATCTCGAGGCAATTTGGGGTACACGGAGCAGTCCTCGTGTTGCTCTGCTGAACTTGGTACTCCTCTAGACTTGGCCCGTTGTTCTCGGGGAACCTCTGGAGTTGCCTAAAGGGAGTCAAGCCTCAGGTCGTGTTTGATGGGGAACGGGGGATGGCTCTGGAGTCAATGCAGGGGAAGCGGGCCTCATCTCGAGTTGATTTGGGGCCCATGGAGCTCCTTCGCGATGCTGGTGTGACCTCAGGGTCCCTCTCTACTTGTGACAGTGTTTTTGCGGACTGTCTCGACATCCATCAAGCAAGTCGAGGCTCCTGACATGTTTCAGGGGGCTCACGGAATTGCTCTGCATGCAGTGCAGGGGAATCGGGCCTCATCTCGCTTGGAGGGGGAAGTCTCATGGTTTTTCTCGAGTTGCGGCGGGGACCTGGGGTACATTCTCGACTTACGGCGGGGATGGCCCTTCAACCCTCGTGTTTGTTCAACGAAGTCAGGACTCCTGTTCGAGTTACGAGGGACACCTCAGGAGTCTCTCTTCGAGGCTTGGCAGGGCAAAAGGGACGCTTCTCGAGGTGAGTCGGGAGACCCAGGGTCCCTTTCCAGTAGCCCACAGGGATACTGGGATTCCTGTCAATGTTCAAGAGGAGTCAGGCTCCGTCAAATTTTGAAGCAGTGAGCTCTGCGTGCCTCTCGAGGTGTCAGAGGCATGTGAGGCATTCCGTCGAAAGGAGTCGGGGACCTAGGGCTTTCTCTAGGGACTCCACAGGTGGTGCAGACATCCCTTCACCTTGTGAGATGAAAGACTAGACTGTATTCAAGCCACTGCAAGGAAACCCGGCCTCCTTTCGAGTCAGGGCTTCTCGGTGTATATGCCCATTGAGGCAGCAATCTCAGGGTCCCTCCCTCATACCTATTGCTGAGAGAAGCCTCCTCTTGAGGGGCTTGTGGAAAGGTGGCCTACGTCTGGAGTCTAAGCCAGGGAATCAGCTCTCATCTCGAGGCAATTTGGGGTACACGGAGCAGTCCTCGAGTTGCTCTGCTGAACTTGGTACTCCTCTAGACTTGGCCCGTTGTTCTCGGGGAACCTCTGGAGTTGCCTAAAGGGAGTCAAGCCTCAGGTCGTGTTTGATGGGGAACGGGGGATGGCTCTGGAGTCAATGCAGGGGAAGCGGGCCTCATCTCGAGTTGATTTGGGGCCCATGGAGCTCCTTCTTCGCGATGCTGGTGTGACCTCAGGGTCCTCTCTACTTGTGACAGTGTTTTTGCGGACTGAGTCTCGACATCCATCAAGCAAGTCGAGGCTCCTGACATGTTTCAGGGGCTCACGGAATTGCTCTGCATGCAGTGCAGGGGAATCGGGCCTCATCTCGCTTGGAGGGGGAAGTCTCATTGTTTTTCTCGAGTTGCGGCGGGACCTGGGTTACATTCTCGACTTACGGCGGGGATGGCCCTTCAACCCTCGTGTTTGTTCAACGAAGTCAGGAGTCCTGTCGAGTTACGAGGGACACTCTCAGGATGTCTACCTTCGATGGCTTGGCAGGGGCAAAAGGGACGCTTCTCGAGGTGAGTCGGGAGACCCAGGTTCCCTTTCCAGTAGCCACAGGATACTGGGATTCCTGTCAATGTTCAAGAGGAGTCAGGCTCCGTCACAATTTTGAAGCAGTGAGCTCTGCGAGCCTCTCGAGGTTGGTCAGATGGCATGTGAGGCATTCCGTCGAAAGGAGTTCGTGGACCTATGGGCTATTCTCTAGGGACTCCACAGGTGGTGCAGACATCCCGTTCACCTTGTGAGATGAAAGACTAGACTGTATTCAAGCCACTGCAAGGAAACCCGACCTCCTTTCGAGTCAGGGCTATCTCGGTGTATATGCCCATTGACGGCAGCAATATCAGGGGCCCTCCCTCATACCTATTGCTGAGAGAAGCCTCTACTCTTGAGGGGCTTGTGGAAAGGTGGCCTACGTCTTGAGTCTAAGCCAGGGAATCAGCTCTCATCTCGACGGCAATTTGGGGTACACGGAGCAGTCCTCGAGTTGCTCTGCTGAACTTGGTACTGCCTCTAGACTTGGCCCGTTGTTCTCGGGGAACCTCTGGAGTTGCCTAAAGGGAGTCAAGCCTCAGGGTCGTGTTTGATGGGGCAAACGGGGGGATGGCTCTGGAGTCAATGCAGGGGAAGCGGGCCTCATCTCGAGTTGATTTTGGGGCCCATGGAGCTCCTTCGCAATGCTGGTGTGACCTCAGGGTCCCTCTCTACTTTGTGACAGTGTTTTTGCGGACTGTCTCGACATCCATCAAGCAAGTCGAGGCTCCTGACATGTTTTCAGGGGGCTCCACGGAATTGCTCTGCATGCAGTGCAAGGGGGGAATCGGGCACTCATCTCGCTTGGAGGGGGAAGTCTCATGGTTTTTTTTTCTCGAGTTGCGGCGGGGGACCTGGGGTACATTGTCCCTCGACTTACGGCGGGGATGGCCCTTCAACCCTCGTGTTTGTTCAACGAAGTCAGGACTTTCCTGACACATACGAGTTACGAGGGACACCTCAGGAGTCTCTTCGAGGCTTGGCAGGGCAAAAGGAAACGCTTCTCGAGGTGAGTCGGAGACCCAGTGTCCCTTTCCAGTAGCCACAGGGATACTGGGATTCCTGTCAATGTTTCAAGAGGAGTCAAGGCTCCGTCAAATTTTGAAGCAGTGAGCTCTGCGTGCCTCTCGGGGTGTCAGAGGCATGTGAGGCATTCCGTCGAAAGGAGTCGGGGACCTAGGGCTTTCTCTAGGGACTCCCACAGGTGGTTGCAGACATCCCTTCAGCTTGTGAGATGAAAGACTAGACTGTATATCAAGCCACTGCAAGGAAGCCGGCCTCCTTTCGAGTCAGGGCTTCTCGGTGTATATGCCCATTGAGGCAGCAATCTCAGGGTCCCTCCCTCATACCTATTGCTTGAGAGAAGCCTCCATCTTTGAGGGGCTTGTGGAAAAAAAAGGTGGCCTACGTCTTGAGTCTAAGCCAGGGAATCAGCTCTCATCTCGAGGCAATTTGGGGTACACGGAGCAGTCCTCGAGTTTGCTCTGCTGAACGTTGGATGACGTGCCTCTAGACTTGGCCCGTGTTCTCTCGGGAACCTCTGGAGTTGCCTAAAGGAGTCAAGCCTCAGGTCGTGGTTTGATGGGAACGGGGGATGGCTCTGGAGTCAATGCAGGGGAAGCGAAGCAGGGGCCTCATACTCGAGTTTGATTTTTGGGGCCCATGTGAGCTCCTTCGACGATGCTGGAGTGACCTCAGGGTCCCTCTCTACTTGTGACAGTGTTTTTTGCGGACTGTCTCGACATCCCATCAAGCAAGTCGAGGCTCCTGACATGTCTTCAGGGGGCTCACGGAATTGCTCTGCATGCAGTGCAGGGGAATCGGGCCTCATCTCGCTTGGAGGGGGAAGTCTCATGGTTTTTCTCGAGTTGCGGCGGGGGGACCTGGGGTACATTCTCGACTTACGGCGGGGATGGCCTGCACAACCCTCGTGTTTGTCGCTCAACGAAGTCAGGAGTCCCTGTCGAGTTACGAGGGACACCTCAGGAGTCTCTTCGAGGCTTGGGCAGGGCAAAAGGACGCTTCTCGAGGTGAGTCGGGAGCTCCCCCCAGGGTACCCTTTCCAGTAGCCACAGGGATACTGGGATTCCTGTCAATGTTCAAAGAGGAGTTCAGGCTCTCTCCGTCAAATTTGAAGCAGTGAGCTCTGCGTGCCTCTCGAGGTGTCAGAGGCATGTGAGGCATTCCGTCGAAAGGAGTCGGTGGACCTAGGGCTTCTTCTCTAGGGACTCCACAGGTGGTGCAGACATCCCTTCAGCCATGTGAGATGAAAGACTAGACTGTATTCAAGCCACTGCAAGGAAAGTCCGGCCTCCTTTCGATGTCAGGGCTTCTCGGTGTGATAAATATGCCCATTGAGGCAGCAATCTCAGGGTCCCTCCCTCATACCTATTGCTGAGAGAAGCCTCCTCTTGAGGGGCTTGTATGTGGAAAGGTGGCCTACGTCTTGACGTCTAAGCCAGGGAATCAGCTCTCATCTCGAGGCAATTTGGGGTACACGGAGCATCCTCGAGTTGCTCTGCTGAACTTGGTACTCCTCTAGACTTGGCCCGTTGTTCTCACGGGAACCTCTGGAGTTGCCTAAAGGGAGTCAAGCCTCAGGTCGTGTTTGATGGGAACGGGGATGGCTCTGGAGTCAATGCAGGGGTAAGCGGGCCTCATCTCGAGTTTGATTTGGGGCCCATGGAGCTCTATCGCGATGCTGGTGTGACCTCAGGTCCCTCTCTACTTGTGACAGTGTTTTTGCGGACTGTCCTCGACATCCATCAAGCAAGTCGAGTCTCCTGACATGTTTCAGGGGGCTCACGGAATTGCTCTGCATGCAGTGCAGGGGAATCGTGGGGGCCTTCATCTCGCTTGGAGGGGGAAGAAGTCTCATGGTTTTTCTCGAGTTGCGGCGGGGACCTGGGTACATTTCTCGACTTACGGCGGGGATGGCCCTTCAACCCTCGTGTTGGTTCAACGAAGTCAGGACTCCTGTCGAGTTACGAGGGACACCTCAGGAGTCTCTTCGAGGCTTGGCCTGGGCAAAAGGAAACGCTTCTCGAGGTGAGTCGGGAGACCCAGGGTCCCTTTCCAGTAGCCACAGGATACTGGGATTCCTGTCAATGTTCAAGAGGAGTCAGGCTCCGTCAAGTTTTGAGAAGCAGTGATCTCTGCGTGCCTTCTCGGGGTGTCAGAGGCATGTGAGGCATTCCGTCGAAAGGAGTCGGAGGGACCTAGGGCTTTCTCTAGGGACTCCACAAGGTGGTGCAGACATCCCTTCACCTTGTGAGATGAAAGACTAGACTGTATTCAAGCCACTGCAAGGAAACCCGGCCTCCTTTCGAGTCAGGGCTTCTCGGTGTATATGCCCATTGAGGCAGCAATCTCAGGTCCCTCCCTCATGACCTATTGCTGAGAGAAGCCTCCTCTTAGAGGGTCTTGTGGAAAGGTGGCCTACGTCTTGAGTCTAAGCCAGAGGAAGTCAGCTCTCATCATCTCGAGTGGCAATTTGGGGTACACGGAGCAGTCCTCGAGTTGATCTGCTGAACTTGTGTACTCCTCTAGACTTGTGCCCGTTGTTTCTCGGGGAACCTCTGAGTTGCCTAAAGGGAGTCAAGCCTCAGGGTCGCAGTTTGATGGGGAAACGGCTGGGATTGCCTCTGGATGTTCAATGAAGGGGATGCTAAGCGAGGCCTCATTCTCGAAGTTGGATTTGGGGCACTCTACATGGAGCTCCTTCGAACCGAAGATGATGGTTGTTAGCATCCGGGTCCATCTCTAATCTAATGTGACAGTGTATTGTATGTCGCGGATTGTCTCGGACATTTTCACCCATCAAGCAAGTCGGAGGCTACCTGACCATGTTTCAGGTCGGTGCTCTACAGGAATAATTAGCTCTGCATGCAGATGCAGTGGGAATCGGGCCTCATCTCGCTTAGCAGGGAGGAAGAAAGTACTCATGGTTTTTTCTCAGGAGTGGCCGGCGGGGACCTGGGGTACATTCTCGGGACTTACGGCGGGGATGGCCCTTCAACCCCTCGTGTGGATGGTTCAACTGAAGTCAGGACTCCTCCTGCTCTCGAGTTACTGAGATTGGACACCTCAGGAGTCTCTTCGAGTCTTGGCAGCGGCAAAAGGAACGCCTTCTCGAGGTGCAGATCAGTAGGAGACCCAGGGTCCTCTTTCCAGTAGCCACAGGGATACTGGGATTCCTGTCAACTGTTCAAGAGGAGTCAGGCTCCCGTCAAATTTTGAAGCAGTGAGCTCTGCGCCTGCCTCTCGAGATGTCAGAGGCATGTGAGCGGCATTCCCGTCGAGAAAGGAGACTTCGGGGGACCTAGGGCTTTCCCTCTATCTGGACTCCACAGGTGGTGCAGACATCCCTTCAGTTTTTGTGCTTGAGAGTGAAAGACTAGACTGTATTCAAGCGCCCACTGCAAGGAAAAGGCCCCGGCCTCCCTTGGCATCGAGTCAGGGCTTCTCCGGTGTACCTATGCCCGGTTTTTTTTTATTTTTTTTTTTTGTTTTTGAGGGCAGCAATCTCAGGGTCCCTCCCCTCATACGCTATTGCTGAGAGAAGCCTCCTCTTTGACGGGGCTTTGTGGCAATGTGGCCTACGTCTTGAGTCTAAGCCCAGGGAATCGAGCTCTCATCTCTCGAGCGGCAATTTTGGGGATACACGGAGCGTTTTCAGTCCCCTCGAGTTGCTCTGCTGAAACTTGGTACTCCTCTAGACTTGGCCCGTTTTGTTCTCGGTGGGGGGGGAACCTCTGGAGTTGCCTAAAGGAGTCAAGCCTCAGGTCGTGTTTTGATGGGGAACGGGGATGGCTCTGGAGTCAATGCAGGGGAAGCGGGCCGCATCTCGAGTTTGATTTGGGGCCCATGGAGCTCCTTCGCGATGCTGGTGTGACCTCAGGGTCCCTCTCTACTTGTGACAGTGTTTTTTTGCGGACTGTCTCGACATCCATCAAGCAAGTCGAGGCTCCTGACATGTTTCAGGGGCTCCCGGAATTGCTCTGCATGCAGTGCAGGGGAATCGGGCCTCATCTCGCTTGGAGGGGGAAGTCTCATGGTTTTTTCTCGAGTTGCGGCGGGGACCTGGGTACATTCTCGACTTACGGCGGGGATGGGCCCCTTCAACCCTCGTGTTGGTTCAACGAAGTCAGGACTCCCCTGTCGAGTTTACGAGGACAAACCTCAGGAGTCTCTTCGAGGCTTGGCAGGGCAAAAGGGAACGCTTCTCGAGGTGAGTCGGGAGACCCAGGGTCCCTTTCCAGTAGCCACAGGGATACTGGGATTCCTGTCAATGTTCAAGAGGAGTCAGGCTCCGTCAAATTTTGAAGCAGTGAGCTCTGCGTGCCTCTCGAGTGTCAGAGGCATGTGAGGCATTCCGTCGAAAGGAGTCGGGGACCTAGGGCTTTCTCTAGGGACTCCACAGGTGGTGCAGACATCCCTTCACCTTGTGAGATGAAAGACTAGACTGTATTCAAGCCACTGCAAGGAAACCCGGCCTCCTTTCGAGTCAGGGCTTCTCGGTGTATATGCCCATTGAGGCAGCAATCTCAGGGTCCCTCCCCTCATACCTATTGCTGAGAGAAGCCTCCTCTTGAGGGGCTTGTGGAAAGGTGGCCTACGTCTTGAGTCTAAGCCAGGGAATCAGCTCTCATCTCGAGGCAATTTGAGGTACACGGAGCAGTCCTCGAGTTGCTCTGCTGAACTTGGTACTCCTCTAGACTTGGCCCGTTGTTCTCGGGGAACCTCTGGAGTTGCCTAAAGGGAGTCAAGCCTCAGGTCGTGTTTGATGGGGAACGGGGGATGGCTCTGGAGTCAATGCAGGGGAAGCGGGCCTCATCTCGAGTTGATTTGGGGCCCATGGAGCTCCTTCGCGATGCTGGTGTGACCTCAGGGTCCCTCTCTACTTGTGACATGGTGTTTTTGCGGACTGTCTCGACATCCATCAAGCAAGTCGAGGCTCCTGACATGTTTCAGGGGCTCACGGAATTGCTCTGCATGCAGTGCAGGGGAATCGGGCCTCATCTCGCTTGGAGGGGGAAGTCTCATTGGTTTTTCTCGAGTTGCGGCGGGGACCTGGGGTACATTCTCGACTTACGGCGGGATGGCCCTTCAACCCTCGTGTTTGTTCAACGAAGTCAGGACTCCTGTCGAGTTACGAGGACACCTCAGGAGTCTCTTCGAGGCTTGGCAGGGCAAAAGGACGCCTTTCTTCTCGAGGTGAGTCGGGAGACCCAGGGTCCCTTTCCAGTAGCCACATGGGATACTGGGATTCCTGTCCAATGTTCAAGAGGAGTCAGGCTCCGTCAAATTTTGAAGCAGTGAGCTCTGCGTGCCTCTCGAGGTGTCAGAGGCATGTACTGAGGCATTCCGTCGAAAGGAGTCGGGACCTAGGGCTTTCTCTAGGGACTCCACAGGTGGTGCAGACATCCCTTCACCTTGTGAGATGAAAGACTAGACTGTATTCAAGCCACTGCAAGGAAACCGGCCTCCTTTCGAGTCAGGGCTTCTCGGTGTATATGCCCATTGAGGGCAGCAATCTCAGGGTCCCTCCCTCATACCTATTGCTGAGAGAACCTCCTCTTGAGGGGCTTGTGGAAAGGTGCCTACGTCTTGAGTCTAAGCCAGGGAATCAGCTCTCATCTCGAGGCAATTTGGGTACACGGAGCAGTCCCTCGAGTTGCTCTGCTGAACTTGGTACTCCTCTAGACTTGGCCCGTTGTTCTCACGGGAACCTCTGAGTTGCCTAAAGGGAGTCAAGCCTCAGGTCGTGGTTTGATGGGAACGGGGGATGCTCTGGAGTCAATGCAGGGGAAGCGGGCCTCATCTCGAGTTGATTTGGGGCCCATGGAGCTCCTTCGCGATGCTGGTGTGACCTCAGGTCCCTCTCTACTTGTGACAGTGTTTTTGCGGACTGTCTCGACATCCATCAAGCAAGTCGAGGCTCCTGACATGTTTCAGGGGGCTCACGGAATTGCTCTGCATGCAGTGCAGGGGAATCGGGCCTCATCTCGCTTGGAGGGGGAAGTCTCATGGTTTTTCCTCGAGTTGCGGCGGGGACCTGGGTACATTCTCGACTTACGGCGGGGATGGCCCTTCAATAAAACCCTCGTGTTTGGTTCAAAAAGTCAGGACTCCTGTCGAGTTACGAGGGACACCTCAGGATCTCTTCGAGGCTTGGCAGGGCAAAATGGACGCTTCTCTCTCGAGGTGAGCTCGGGAGACCCAGGGTCCCTTTCCAGTAGCCACAGGGAAGACTGGGATTCCTGTCAATGTTCAAGAGGAGTCAGGCTCCGTCAAATTTTGAAGCAGTGAGCTCTGCGTGCTTCTCGAGGTGTCAGAGGCATGTGAGGCATTCCGTCGAAAGGAGTTCGGGACCTAGGGCTTTCTCTAGGGACTCCACAGGGTGGTGCAGACATCCGCTTTCACCTTTGTGAGATGAAAGACTAGACTATGTATTCAAGCCACTGCAAGGAAACCCGGCCTCCTTTTCGAGTCAGGGCTTCTCGGTGTATATGCCCATTTGAGGCAGCAACATTTGAGGGCAGCATTCGTTAGGGTCCCTCCCTCATACCTATTGCTGAGAGAAGCCTCCTCTTGAGGGGCTTGTGGAAAGGTGGCCTACGTCTTGAGTCTAAGCCCAGGGAATCAGCTCTCATCTCGAGGCAATTTGGGGTACACGTGAGCAGTCCTCGAGTTGCTCTGCTGAACTTGGTACTCGTCTCTAGACTTGGCCCCGTTGTTCTCGGGGAACCCTCTGGAGTTGCCTAAAGGGAGTCAAGCCTCAGTCGAGTGCTTTTGAGGGGAACTGGGATGGCTCTGGAAGTCAATGCAGGGAAGCGGGCCTCATCTCGAGTTGATTTGGGGCCCATGGAGCTCCTTCGCAATGCTGGAGTGAACCCTCAGGGTCCCTCTCTACTTTGTGACAGTGTTTTTGCGGACTGTCTCGACATCCATCAAGCAAGTCGAGGCCTCCTGACATGTTTCAGGGGGCTCACGGAATTGCTCTGCATGCAGTGCAGGGGAATCGGGCCTCATCTCGCTTAGATGGGGAAGTCTCATGTTTTTTCTCGAGTTGCGGCGGGGACCTGGGGTACATTCTCGACTTACGGCGGGGATGGGCCCTTCAACCCTCGTGTTTGTTTCAAACGAGAAGTCAGGACTCCTGTCGAGTTACGAGGGCACACCTCAGGAGTCTCTTCGAGGCTTGGCAGGGCAAACGGACGCTTCTTCGGAGGTGATCGGGAGACCCAGAAACCAGGTCCCTTTCCAGTAGCCACAGGGATACTGGGATTTCCAGTCAATGTTCAAGAGGAGTCCAGGCTCCTGTCAAATTTTGAAGCAGTTGAGCTCTGCGTGCCTCTCGAGGGGTGTCAGAGGCATGTGAGGCATTCCGTCGAAAGGAGCTTCCGGGGACCTAGGGCTTTCTCTAGGGACTCCACATGGTGGTGCAGTACAACCCTACTCACCTTGTGAGATGAAAGACTAGACTGTATTCAAGCCACTGCAAGGAAACCCGGCCTCCTTTCGAGTCAGGGCTTCTCGGTGTATATGCCCATTGAGGCAGCAATCTCAGGGTCCCTCCCTCATACCTATTGCTGAAGAAGCCTCCTCTTGAGGGGCTTGTGGAAAGGTGGCCTACGTCTTGAGTCTAAGCCAGGAACAAATCAGCTCTCATCTCGAGGCAATTTGGGGTACACGGAGCAGTCCTCGAGTTGCTCTGCTGAACTTGGTACTCCTCTTAGACTTGGCCCGTTGTTCTCGGAACCTCTGGAGTTGCCTTAAAGGGAGTCAAGCCTCAGGTCGTGTTTGATGGGGAACGTGGGGATGGCTCTGGAGTCAATGCAGGGGAAGCGGGCCTCTCATCTCGAGTTGATGTTTGGGGCCCCATGGAGCTCCTTCGTGATGCTGGTGTGACCTCAGGTCCCTCTCTACTTGTGACACAGTGTTTTTTGCGGACTGTCTCGACATCCATCAAGCAATTCGAGGGCTCCTGACATGTTTCAGGGGGCTCACGGAATTGCTCTGCATGCAGTGCAGGGGAATCGCATGGGCCTCATCTTTCGCTTGGAGGGGGAAGTCTCATGGTTTTTTCTCGAGTTGCGGATGGTTGCGGCGGGGACCTGGGGTACATTCTCGACTTACTGCGCGGGGATGGCCCTTCAAACCCTCGTGTTTGTTCAACGAAGTCAGGACTCCTGTCGAGTTACGAGGGACACCTCAGGAGTCTCTTCGAGGCTTGGCAGGGCAAAAGGGACGCTTCTCGAGGTGAGTCGGGAGACCCAGGGTCCCTTTCCAGTAGCCACAGGGATACTGGGATTTCCTGTCAATGTTCAAGAGGAGTCAGGCTCCGTCATAATTTTTGAAGCAGTGAGCTCTGCGTGCCTCTCGGGTAGGTGTCAGAGGCATGTGAGGCATTCCGTCGAAAGGAGTCGGGGACCTAGGGCTTTCTCTAGGGACTCCACAGGTGGTGCAGACATCCCTTCACCTTGTGAGATGAAAGACTAGACTGTATTCAAGCCACTGCAAGGAAACCCGGCCTCCTTTCGAGTCAGGGCTTCTCGGTGTATATGCCCATTGAGGCAGCAATCTCAGGGTCCCTCCCTCATACCTATTGCTGAGAGAAGCCTCCTCTTGAGGGGCTTGTGGAAAGGTGGCCTACGTCTTGAGTCTAAGCCAGGGAATCAGCTCTCATCTCGAGGCAATTTGGGGTACACGGAGCAGTCCTCGTTTTGCTCTGCTGAACTTGGTACTCCTCTAGACTTGGCCCGTTGTTCTCGGGGAACCTCTGGAGTTGCCTAAAGGGAGTCAAGCCTCAGGTCGTGTTTGATGGGGAACGGGGGATGGCTCTGGAGTCAATGCAGGGGAAGCGGGCCTCATCTCGAGTTGATTTGGGGCCCATGGAGCTCCTTCGCAATGCTGGTGTGACCTCAGGGTCCCTCTCTACTTGTGACAGTGTTTTTGCGGACTGTCTCGACATCCATCAAGCAAGTCGAGGCTCTTGACATGTTTCAGGGGGCTCACGGAATTGCTCTGCATGCAGTGCAGGGGAATCGGGCTTCATCTCGCTTGGAGGGGGAAGTCTCATGGTTTTTCTCGAGTTGCGGCGGGGACCTGGGGTACATTCTCGACTTACGGCGGGGATGGGGCCCTTCAACCCTCTGTGTTTGTTCAACGAAGTCAGGACTCCTGTCGAGTTACGAGGGACACCTCAGGAGTCTCTTCGAGGCTTGGCATGAGGGCAAAAGGGACGCTTCTCGAGGTGAGTCGGGAGAACCCAGGGTTCCCTTTTTTTTTAAATTTTTTCCAGTAGCCACAGGGGATACTGGGATTCCTGTCAATGTTCAAGAGGAGTCAGGCTCCGTCAAATTTTTGAAGCAGTGAGCTCTGCGTGCCTCTCGGTGGTGTCAGAGGCATGTGAGGCATTCCGTCGAAAAAAGGAGTCGGCGGGGACCTAGGGCTTTCTCTAGGGACTCCACAGGTGGTGCAGACATCCCTTCACCTTGTGAGATGAAAGACTAGACTGTATTCAAGCCACTGCAAGGAAACCCGGCCTCCTTTCGAGTCAGGGCTTCTCGGTGTATATGCCCATTGAGGCAGCAATCTCAGGGTCCCTCCCTCATACCTATTGCTGAGAGAAGCCTCCCTCTGAGGGGCTTGTGGAAAGGTGGCCTACGTCTTGAGTCTAAGCCAGGGAATCAGCTCTCATCTTTCTCGAGGCAATTTGGGGTACACGGAGCAGCAGTCCTCGAGTTGCTCTCTGATGAACTTGGTTACTCCTCTAGACTTGGCCCGTTGTTCTCCGGGGAACCTCTGGAGTTGCCTAAAGGGAGTCAAGCCTCAGTCGTGTTTTATATTTTTTGATGGGGAACTGGGGGGATGGCGTTCTGGAGTCAATGCAGGGGAAGCGCGTGGCCTCATCTCGAGTTGATTTGGGGCCCATGGACTAGCTCTCCTTCGCGATGCTGGTGTGACCTCAGGGTCCCTCTCTAACTTGTGACAGTGTTTTTGCGGACTGTCTCGACATCCATCAAGCAAGTCGAGGCTCCTGACATGTTTCAGGGGGCTCACGGAATTGCTCTGCATGCAGTGCAGGGGAATCGGGCTCATCTCGCTTGGAGGGGGAAGTCTCATTGATTTTTTTTCTCGAGTTGCGTGGGCGGGGACCTGGGGTACATTCTCGACTTACGGCGGGGATGGCCCATTTTCAAACCCTCGTGTTTGTTCAACGAAAAGTCAGGGACTCCTGTCGAGTTACGTGGTGGAGACGTGGACACCTCAGGAGTCAGGAGTCTCTTCGAGGCTTGGCAGGGCAAAAGGGACGCTCTCGAGGGCGAGGTGAGTCGGGAGACCCAGTGGTCCCTTTCCCAGTAGCCACAGGGATACTGGGATTCCTGTCAATTGTTTTCAAGAGGAGTCAGGCTCCGTCAAATTTTGTAAGCAGTGAGCTCTGCGTGCCTCTCGAGGTGTCAGAGGCATGTGAGGCATTCCGTCGAAAGGAGTCGGGGACCTAGGGCTTTTCTCTAGGGACTCTCCACAGTGGTGCAGACATCCCTTCACCTTGTGAGATGAAAAGACTAGACTGTATTCAAGCCACTGCAAGGAAACCCGGCACTCCTTTCGAGTCAGGGCTTCTCGGTGTATACGGGCCCATTGAGGCAGCAATCTCAGGGTCCCTCCCTCATACCTATTGCTGAGAGAGAAGCCTCCTCTTGAGGTGGCTTGTGGAAAGGTGGCCCTACGTCTTGAGTCTAAGCCAGGGAATCAGCTCTCATCTCGAGGCAATTTGGGGTACACGTGGGGGGGAGCAGTCCTCTGCGACTTGTAACTTGGCACCTGCGCTGAACCTCTGAGGTGCGTACTCCTCTAGATACTTGGCCCAAAGTATTGTTCTCGGGGAACCTCTGGACATTGCCCTAATAGGGAGCTCAAGCCTCAGGTCGTGTGGGTTGCGTGATGGGGAACGGGGGATGGCTCTGGAGTCAATGCAGGGGGAAGCGGGCCTCATCTCGAGTGATTTGGGGCCATGGAGCTCCTTCGCAATGCTGGTGTGACCTCAGGGTCCTTCTCTCTACTTGTGACAGTGTTTTTGCGGACTGTCTCGACATCCATCAGCAAGTCGAGAGGCTCCTGACATGTTTCGCGGGGGCTCACTGGAATTGCTCTGCATGCATGTGCAGGGGAATCGGGCCTCATCTCGCTTGGAGTGGGGAAGTTCTCATTGGTTTTTCTTACACGAAGTTTGCGGCGGGGACCTGGGCGTTTACATTCTCGACTTACAGCGCGGGGATGGTACCTTCGAACCCTCGTGTTTGTTCAACGAAGTCAGGAGTGCTGTCGAGTTACGAGGGACACACCTCCAGGAGTCTCTTCGAGGCTTGGCAGGGCAAAAGGGACGCTTCTCGATGTGACGTCTGTGAGACCCCATCTGTCCCTTCTCAGTATGCCACAGGGATACTGGGTTCTTCCTGTCAATGTTCAAGAGGACGTTCAGGGGGCTCCGTCAAATTTTAGAAGCAGTGAGCTCTGCGTGACCTCTCGAATGTGTGTCAAGAGGGAATGTGTTTTGGGGCATTCCGTCTAAAATGTGTATTCTGTGGTGATCTAGGGGCTTTCATCTAGTGGAGTCCAAAGGTGGTGCAGACAGTCACTTCACTCTCCCTCCCTCCCTTTTCCCTTGTGAGATGATAATACTAGACTAGTATTCGAATCAACTGGACAAGTGATAAACCGAGCCTTCCTAGTTTCGATGTCAGGACGAACTTCTCGGGTTGTGATATAGTGCGCATTTGAAGGTTGGCATGCAATCTCGCGCGTATCACCCTCCCGTCATACTATAGAGTGCTGAAGATCAAGCCTACTCTTGATGGGTGCTTGTGGAGAAGCGTGTCGGCTTAGACTACGTCTTGAAGTACTAAGCCAGGGAATTTTTTTTTTTTCAGCTCCTCTGGTCTTAGAGGCAATGTTCGGGGTACAACTGAGTGACTGCTGAGCATGTGCTCTGAGTTCCTCTGCTGAACTTGGTGCACGTCGCTATAGAGCATGGCCCGTTAGCTTCCTACCCGAGGAACGCCCCTGGCACGTTGTGGCTGCCTAACAGGGTGGGTTGAATGTGCTCAGCGCATCGTGTTTCGTTGAGAGTGAACGTAGCTAGTGAGATGGACTGATGCGATGTCACATGCAGGGTAGTAAGCGGGCCTCATCTCGACACGTTGATTTGGGGCCCAGCAGGGAGGTCGACTTTCGCGTACTGCTTGGATGTGACTTCCCACAGTGTTGCCCACTTTAAGGTGTGACAGATATGTTTTTGCGGACTGTCTCGACAACCATCCTAGCAAGCTTGTGTGCATCCTGGACATGATCCTATCAGGGCGTGCCCACCAGGAATTGTCAGCCGCTGTCATTTGCAGTGCAGGCGGCAATCGAGGCTAACTTATCGTCGGTATAGCTGGAGGGCGCCGATGCAGTCTCATTTTTTTTTTAATCGTAGCCCCTTTTCGGCTGGGGAACATGGGGTTAAATATCATCGTACCTTCTCCGGCCTGTCGGATTCATTGAGGCACTCCTCCAAGTTACCCCTCGTGTATGTTCCTCAATCGAAGTTAGGAGTCCTTGTAGAGCTATGTTACGAGTGGCACGACTTCAGGAGTCTCTTATGAGGGCTGTGGACGAGGACCAAAGGGTATAGCGGTTCTTCCGTAGAGATGACGTACCGGAGATCTAGGGTCCCTTTCCAGTTAGCCCAAGGGATACAATGGGATATTCCTGTCAATGTTCAAGAGGAGTCAGGCTCGTCAATTTTGCAAGCAGTGAGCTCTGCGTGCCTCTCGAGGTGTCAGAGGCATGTGAGGCATTCCGTCGAAGAAGGAGTCTGGGGACCTAGGGCTTTCTCTAGGGACTCCACAGGTGGTGCAGACATACCCTTTCACCTTGTGAGATGAAAGACTAGAACTGTATTCAAGCCACTGCAAGGAAACCCGGCCTCCTTTCGAGTCAGGGCTTCTCGGTGTATATGCCCATTGAGCTGCAGCAATCGCTCATGTAAGAAGGGTCCCTCCCTCATACCTATTGCTGAGTAGAGACCAGCCTCCTCTTGAGGGGATTGTGTGTAGAAAGGTGGTCACTACGTCTTGAGTTACTAAGCCAGGCACAATCAGCTCTCATCTCGAGGCAATTATGGGGTACACGGAGCAGTCCTCGAGTTGCTCTGCTGAACTTGGTACTTAACTCTATAGACTTGGCCCGTTGTTCTCTATTCTTTGGGGAACCTCTGAGACGTTGCCTAAAGGGAGTCAAGCCTCAGGTCGTGTTATTGATGGGGAACGGGGGATGGCTTCTGGAGTCAATGACAGGGGAAAGCTGGTATGGGCCTCATCTCGAGTTGATTTGGGGACCCATGGAGCTCCTTCGCAGATGCTGGTGTGATCCTCAGGGTCCCTCTCTACTTGTGTGACTAGTGTTTTTGCGGACTGTCTCGACATCCATCAAAGCAAGTCGAGGCTCCTGACATGTTTACAGGGGGCCTCACGGATATTGCTCTGCATGGCAGCTGCAGGGGAATCGGGCACATCATCTCGCTTGGAGGGGAAGTCTCATGGTTTTTCTCGGAGTGCAGTTGCGGCGGGGACAGTAGGGGTACATTCTCGAATCTACGGCGGGGAGTGGCCTTCAACCCTCGTGTTTGTTCAACGAAGTCAGGACTCCTGTCGAGTTACGAGGAGAACCTCAGGAGTCTCTTCGATGGCTTGGAGGGCAAAAGGGACGCTTCTCGAGGTGAGTCGGGAGACCCAGGGTCCCTTTCCACGTAGCCACAGGGATACTGGGATTCCTGTCAATGTTCAAGAGGAGTCAGGCTCCGGTCAAATTTTGAAGCAGTGAGCTCTGCGTGCCTCTCGGGGTTGTCAGAGGCATGTGAGGCATTGCGTCGAAGGAGTCGGGGACCTAGGCTTTCTCTAGGGACTCCACAGGTGGTGCAGAACGATCCGCTTCACCTTGTGAGATGAAAGGACTAGACTGTATTCAAAGCCACTGCAAGGAATGGCCGGCACTCCATTTCGAGTCAGGGCTTCTCGGTGTATATGGACCCATTGATGCTAAAAAATTTATCATGTGAGAAGGTTCTAGGCAGCAATCTCAGGGTCCCTCCCTCATACCTATGCTGTGAGAGTAGCCTCTCTTGTGAGGGGCTTGTGGAAAGGTGGCCTACGTCTTGAGTCAAAGCCTAGGGAAATCAGCTCTCATCTCGAGGTCTCAATTTGGCAATTTGGGGTACACGGAGCAGCTCAGACGCAGCAATCCTCGAGTTGCTCTGCTGAACTTGGTACTCGTCTAGACTTGGCCCGTTGTTCTCTTAGGGGAACCTGCGGGAGGAGTTTGGAGATGTTGCCCTCGCTAAATGGGAATGTCAAGTTCTTCAGGTCGTGTTTGATGGAGGAATCTGGCCCCGGAGCGGATGGCTTGGCTCCGTTGGAGTCAATGCAGGAGAGAAGCGGGGATTTGGGGCCTCATACTCTCGAGTTGATTTGGGGCACGCATAGGAGCTCCTTCGCGATGCTGGTGTGACCTCAGGGTTCACCTCTCTACTGTGTGACAGTGTTTTTTGCGGTATCTGTCTCGACATCATCATCAAGCAAGTCGAGGCTCCTGACCATGTTTCAGGGGCGCCTCGTCGGAATTGCCTGCATGCATGCAGTGGAGAGGGAATCGGAGGGCTGCTCATCTCGCTTGGAGGGGGGGGGAAGTCTCATGGTTTTTCTCGAGTTGCGGCGGGGACCTGGGGTACATTCTCGACTTACGGCGGGGATGGCCCTTCAACCCTCGTGTTTGCTTCAACGAACGCTCAGGTACTCCTGTCGAGTTACGAGGGACACCTCAGGAGTCTCTTCGAGGCTTGGCAGGGCAAAAGGGAACGCTTCTCGAGGGTGAGTCGGGAGACCCACGGGTCCTTTCCAGTAGCGCACAGGGATACTGGTCAAGGGATTCCTGTCAATGTTCAAGAGGAGTCAGGCTCCGTCAAATTTTTGAAGCAAGTGAGCTCTGCGTGCCTCTCGAGGTATGTCAGAGGCTATGTGAGGCATTACCGTCTTCGATAAGGAGTCGGGGACCTAGGGCTTTCTCTATGGGACTTCCACAGGTGGTGCAGACATCCCTTCACCTTGTGAGATGAAAGACTAGGAGACTGTATTCAAGCCTACTGCAATGGAAACCCGGCTCCTTTCGAGTCAGACATGGGCTTCTGCGGTGTATATGCCTCAAGATTTGATGGGCAGCACGGATCTCAGGGTCCCTCCTCATACCTGATTGCTCTATTAGAGAAAGCACTCCTCTTGAGGGGCTTGTGGAATGGTGGTGGCCTATCGTCTTGAGTCTAAGCCATGGGAATCAGCTCTTCTTCTCGAGGCAATTTAAGGGGTACACGGAGTCAGTCCTCGAGTTGCTCTGCTGAACTTGGTGACTCTCCTCTAGACCTTGGCCGTTGTTCTCGGGGAACCTCTGGAGTTGCCTAAAGGGAGTCAAGTATACTCAGGTCGTGTTTAGATGTGGGAACGGGGATAGGCCGATGGCTCTGTGAGTCAATTGCAGGGGAAGCGCGGCCTCATCTCGAGTTGATTTGTGGGCCCATGGTTAGCTCCTTCGCGAATGCTGGTGTGACCTCAGAGGTCCCCTCTCTACTTGTGACAGTGTTTTTGCTGGAATGTCTCGACATCCATCATTGCAAGTCGTGGGCTCCTGACATGTTTTCAGGAGGGACTCAGGGAATTGCTCTTCATTGCAGTTGCAGGGGAATCGGGCCTCATCTCTCTTGGAGGAGGGGAGGTCTTCATGGTTTTTCTCGAGTGAGGCGGCTGGGACATGTGGGTACATTCTCGACTAGGCGGGGATGGCCTTCAACACTCGTGTTGGTACAACGAAGTCAGGACTCCTGTCGAGTTACGAGGGACACCTCAGGAGTCTCTTCGAGGCTTGGCAGGGCAAAAGGACGCTTCTCGAGGTGAGTCGGGAGACCCAGGGTCCCTTTCCAGTAGCCACAGGGATACTGGGATTCCTGTCAATGTTCAAGAGGAGTCAGGCTCCGTCAAATTTTGAAGCAGTGAGCTCTGCGTGCCTCTCGAGGTGTCAGAGGCATGTGAGGCATTCCGTCGAAAGGAGTCGGGGACCTAGGGCTTTCTCTAGGGACTCCACAGGTGGTGCAGACATCCCTTCACCTTGTGAGATGAAAGACTAGACTGTATTCAAGCCACTGCAAGGAAACCCGGCCTCCTTTCGAGTCAGGGCTTCTCGGTGTATATGCCCATTGAGGCAGCAATCTCAGGGTCCCTCCCTCATACCTATTGCTGAGAGAAGCCTCCTCTTGAGGGGCTTGTGGAAAGGTGGCTACGTCTTGAGTCTAAGCCAGGGAATCAGCTCTCATCTCGAGGCAATTTGGGGTACACGGAGCAGTCCTCGAGTTGCTCTGCTGAACTTGGTACTCCTCTAGACTTGGCCCGTTGTTCTCGGGGAACCTCTGGAGTTGCCTAAAGGGAGTCAAGCCTCAGGTCGTGTTTGATGGGGAACGGGGGATGGCTCTGGAGTCAATGCAGGGGAAGCGGGCCTCATCTCGAGTTGATTTGGGGCCCATGGAGCTCCTTCGCGATGCTGGTGTGACCTATGGTTTTTCTCGAGTTGCGGCGGGGACCTGGGGTACATTCTCGACTTACGGCGGGGATGGCCCTTCAACCCTCGTGTTTGTTCAACGAAGTCAGGACTCCTGTCGAGTTACGAGGGACACCTCAGGAGTCTCTTCGAGGCTTGGCAGGGCAAAAGGGACGCTTCTCGAGGTGAGTCGGGAGACCCAGGGTCCCTTTCCAGTAGCCACAGGGATACTGGGATTCCTGTCAATGTTCAAGAGGAGTCAGGCTCCGTCAAATTTTGAAGCAGTGAGCTCTGCGTGCCTCTCGAGGTGTCAGAGGCATGTGAGGCATTCCGTCGAAAGGAGTCGGGGACCTAGGGCTTGGCTTGTGGAAAGTTGGCCTACGTCTTGAGTCTAAGCCAGGGAATCAGCTCTCATCTCGAGGCAATTTGGGGTACACGGAGCAGTCCTCGAGTTGCTCTGCTGAACTTGGTATTCCTCTAGACTTGGCCCGTTGTTCTCGGGGAACCTCTGGAGTTGCCTAAAGGGAGTCAAGCCTCAGGTCGTGTTTGATGGGGAACGGGGGATGGCTCTGGAGTCAATGCAGGGGAAGCGGGCCTCATCTCGAGTTGATTTGGGGCCCATGGAGCTCCTTCGCGATGCTGGTGTGACCTCAGGGTCCCTCTCTACCTATTACAGTGTTTTTGCGGATTGTCTCGACATCCATCAAGCAAGTCGAGGCTCCTGACATGTTTCAGGGGGCTCACGGAATTGCTCTGCATGCAGTGCAGGGGAATCGGGCCTCATCTCGCTTGGAGGGGGAAGTCTCATGGTTTTTCTCGAGTTGCGGCGGGGACCTGGGGTACATTCTCGACTTACGGCGGGGATGGCCCTTCAACCCTCGTGTTTGTTCAACGAAGTCAGGACTCCTGTCGAGTTACGAGGGACACCTCAGGAGTCTCTTCGAGGCTTGGCAGGGCAAAAGGGACGCTTCTCGAGGTGAGTCGGGAGACCCAGGGTCCCTTTCCAGTAGCCACAGGGATACTGGGATTCCTGTCAATGTTCAAGAGGAGTCAGGCTCCGTCAAATTTTGAAGCAGTGAGCTCTGCGTGCCTCTCGAGGTGTCAGAGGCATGTGAGGCATTCCGTCGAAAGGAGTCGGGGACCTAGGGCTTTCTCTAGGGACTCCACAGGTGGTGCAGACATCCCTTCACCTTGTGAGATGAAAGACTAGACTGTATTCAAGCCACTGCAAGGAAACCCGGCCTCCTTTCGAGTCAGGGCTTCTCGGTGTATATGCCCATTGAGGCAGCAATCTCAGGGTCCCTCCCTCATACCTATTGCTGAGAGAAGCCTCCTCTTGAGGGGCTTGTGGAAAGTTGGCCTACGTCTTGAGTCTAAGCCAGGGAATCAGCTCTCATCTCGAGGCAATTTGGGGTACACGGAGCAGTCCTCGAGTTGCTCTGCTGAACTTGGTATTCCTCTAGACTTGGCCCGTTGTTCTCGGGGAACCTCTGGAGTTGCCTAAAGGGAGTCAAGCCTCAGGTCGTGTTTGATGGGGAACGGGGGATGGCTCTGGAGTCAATGCAGGGGAAGCGGGCCTCATCTCGAGTTGATTTGGGGCCCATGGAGCTCCTTCGCGATGCTGGTGTGACCTCAGGGTCCCTCTCTACTTGTGACAGTGTTT
The DNA here is from genome assembly GCA_020976825.1 of Odocoileus hemionus. Lineage (NCBI taxonomy): Eukaryota > Metazoa > Chordata > Mammalia > Artiodactyla > Cervidae > Odocoileus > Odocoileus hemionus. The sequence goes on along the minus strand of JAJLRB010001608.1, from coordinate 10,772 downwards.
TTGCGGATTGTCTCGACATCCATCAAGCAAGTCGAGGCTCCTGACATGTTTCAGGGGGCTCACGGAATTGCTCTGCATGCAGTGCAGGGGAATCGGGCCTCATCTCGCTTGGAGGGGGAAGTCTCATGGTTTTTTCTCGAGTTGCGGCGGGGACCTGGGGTACATTCTCGACTTACGGCGGGGATGGCCCTTCAACCCTCGTGTTTGTTCAACGAAGTCAGGACTCCTGTCGAGTTACGAGGGACACCTCAGGAGTCTCTTCGAGGCTTGGCAGGGCAAAAGGGACGCTTCTCGAGGTGAGTCGGGAGACCCAGGGTCCCTTTCCAGTAGCCACAGGGATACTGGGATTCCTGTCAATGTTCAAGAGGAGTCAGGCTCCGTCAAATTTTGAAGCAGTGAGCTCTGCGTGCCTCTCGAGGTGTCAGAGGCATGTGAGGCATTCCGTCGAAAGGAGTCGGGGACCTAGGGCTTTCTCTAGGGACTCCACAGGTGGTGCAGACATCCCTTCACTTGTGAGATGAAAGACTAGACTGTATTCAAGCCACTGCAAGGAAACCCGGCCTCCTTTCGAGTCAGGGCTTCTCGGTGTATATGCCCATTGAGGCAGCAATCTCAGGGTCCCTCCCTCATACCTATTGCTGAGAGAAGCCTCCTCTTGAGGGGCTTGTGGAAAGTTGGCCTACGTCTTGAGTCTAAGCCAGGGAATCAGCTCTCATCTCGAGGCAATTTGGGGTACACGGAGCAGTCCTCGAGTTGCTCTGCTGAACTTGGTACTCCTCTAGACTTGGCCCGTTGTTCTCGGGGAACCTCTGGAGTTGCCTAAAGGGAGTCAAGCCTCAGGTCGTGTTTGATGGGGAACGGGGGATGGCTCTGGAGTCAATGCAGGGGAAGCGGGCCTCATCTCGAGTTGATTTGGGGCCCATGGAGCTCCTTCGCGATGCTGGTGTGACCTCAGGGTCCCTCTCTACTTGTGACAGTGTTTTTGCGGATTGTCTCGACATCCATCAAGCAAGTCGAGGCTCCTGACATGTTTCAGGGGGCTCACGGAATTGCTCTGCATGCAGTGCAGGGGAATCGGGCCTCATCTCGCTTGGAGGGGGAAGTCTCATGGTTTTTCTCGAGTTGCGGCGGGGACCTGGGGTACATTCTCGACTTACGGCGGGGATGGCCCTTCAACCCTCGTGTTTGTTCAACGAAGTCAGGACTCCTGTCGAGTTACGAGGGACACCTCAGGAGTCTCTTCGAGGCTTGGCAGGGCAAAAGGGACGCTTCTCGAGGTGAGTCGGGAGACCCAGGGTCCCTTTCCAGTAGCCACAGGGATACTGGGATTCCTGTCAATGTTCAAGAGGAGTCAGGCTCCGTCAAATTTTGAAGCAGTGAGCTCTGCGTGCCTCTCGAGGTGTCAGAGGCATGTGAGGCATTCCGTCGAAAGGAGTCGGGGACCTAGGGCTTTCTCTAGGGACTCCACAGGTGGTGCAGACATCCCTTCACCTTGTGAGATGAAAGACTAGACTGTATTCAAGCCACTGCAAGGAAACCCGGCCTCCTTTCGAGTCAGGGCTTCTCGGTGTATATGCCCATTGAGGCAGCAATCTCAGGGTCCCTCCCTCATACCTATTGCTGAGAGAAGCCTCCTCTTGAGGGGCTTGTGGAAAGGTGGCCTACGTCTTGAGTCTAAGCCAGGGAATCAGCTCTCATCTCGAGGCAATTTGGGGTACACGGAGCAGTCCTCGAGTTGCTCTGCTGAACTTGGTACTCCTCTAGACTTGGCCCGTTGTTCTCGGGGAACCTCTGGAGTTGCCTAAAGGGAGTCAAGCCTCAGGTCGTGTTTGATGGGGAACGGGGGATGGCTCTGGAGTCAATGCAGGGGAAGCGGGCCTCATCTCGAGTTGATTTGGGGCCCATGGAGCTCCTTCGCGATGCTGGTGTGACCTCAGGGTCCCTCTCTACTTGTGACAGTGTTTTTGCGGACTGTCTCGACATCCATCAAGCAAGTCGAGGCTCCTGACATGTTTTCAGGGGGCTCACGGAATTGCTCTGCATGCAGTGCAGGGGAATCGGGCCTCATCTCGCTTGGAGGGGGAAGTCTCATGGTTTTTCTCGAGTTGCGGCGGGGACCTGGGGTACATTCTCGACTTACGGCGGGGATGGCCCTTCAACCCTCGTGTTTGTTCAACGAAGTCAGGACTCCTGTCGAGTTACGAGGGACACCTCAGGAGTCTCTTCGAGGCTTGGCAGGGCAAAAGGGACGCTTCTCGAGGTGAGTCGGGAGACCCAGGGTCCCTTTCCAGTAGCCACAGGGATACTGGGATTCCTGTCAATGTTCAAGAGGAGTCAGGCTCCGTCAAATTTTGAAGCAGTGAGCTCTGCGTGCCTCTCGAGGTGTCAGAGGCATGTGAGGCATTCCGTCGAAAGGAGTCGGGGACCTAGGGCTTTCTCTAGGGACTCCACAGGTGGTGCAGACATCCCTTCACCTTGTGAGATGAAAGACTAGACTGTATTCAAGCCACTGCAAGGAAACCCGGCCTCCTTTCGAGTCAGGGCTTCTCGGTGTATATGCCCATTGAGGCAGCAATCAGGGTCCCTCCCTCATACCTATTGCTGAGAGAAGCCTCCTCTTGAGGGGCTTGTGGAAAGGTGGCCTACGTCTTGAGTCTAAGCCAGGGAATCAGCTCTCATCTCGAGGCAATTTGGGGTACACGGAGCAGTCCTCGAGTTGCTCTGCTGAACTTGGTACTCCTCTAGACTTGGCCCGTTGTTCTCGGGGAACCTCTGGAGTTGCCTAAAGGGAGTCAAGCCTCAGGTCGTGTTTGATGGGGAACGGGGGATGGCTCTGGAGTCAATGCAGGGGAAGCGGGCCTCATCTCGAGTTGATTTGGGGCCCATGGAGCTCCTTCGCGATGCTGGTGTGACCTCAGGGTCCCCCTCTCTACTTGTGACAGTTTTTTTTTGCGGACTGTCTCGACATCCATCAAGCAAGTCGAGGCTCCTGACATGTTTCAGGGGGCTCACGGAATTGCTCTGCATGCAGTGCAGGGGAATCGGGCCTCATCTCGCTTGGAGGGGGGGAAGTCTCATGGTTTTTCTCGAGTTGCGGCGGGGACCTGGGGTACATTCTCGACTTACGGCGGGGGGATGGCCCTTCAACCCTCGTGTTTGTTCAACGAAGTCAGGACTCCTGTCGAGTTACGAGGGACACCTCAGGAGTCTCTTCGAGGCTTGGCAGGGCAAAAGGAACGCTTCTCGAGGTGAGTCGGGAGACCCAGGGTCCCTTTCCAGTAGCCACAGGGATACTGGGATTCCTGTCAATGTTCAAGAGGAGTCAGGCTCCGTCAAATTTTGAAGCAGTGAGCTCTGCGTGCCTCTCGAGGTGTCAGAGGCATGTGAGGCATTCCGTCGAAAGGAGTCGGGGACCTAGGGCTTTCTCTAGGGACTCCACAGGTGGTGCAGACATCCCTTCACCTTGTGAGATGAAAGACTAGACTGTATTCAAGCCACTGCAAGGAAACCCGGCCTCCTTTCGAGTCAGGGCTTCTCGGTGTATATGCCCATTGAGGCAGCAATCTCAGGGTCCCTCCCTCATACCTATTGCTGAGAGAAGCCTCCTCTTGAGGGGCTTGTGGAAAGGTGGCCTACGTCTTGAGTCTAAGCCAGGGAATCAGCTCTCATCTCGAGGCAATTTGGGGGTACACGGAGCAGTCCTCGAGTTGCTCTGCTGAACTTGGTACTCCTCTAGACTTGGCCCGTTGTTCTCGGGGAACCTCTGGAGTTGCCTAAAGGGAGTCAAGCCTCAGGTCGTGTTTGATGGGGAACGGGGGATGGCTCTGGAGTCAATGCAGGGGAAGCGGGCCTCATCTCGAGTTGATTTGGGGCCCATGGAGCTCCTTCGCGATGCTGGTGTGACCTCAGGGTCCCTCTCTACTTGTGACAGTGTTTTTTGCGGACTGTCTCGACATCCATCAAGCAAGTCGAGGCTCCTGACATGTTTTCAGGGGGCTCACGGAATTGCTCTGCATGCAGTGCAGGGGAATCGGGCCTCATCTCGCTTGGAGGGGGAAGTCTCATGGTTTTTTCTCGAGTTGCGGCGGGGACCTGGGGTACATTCTCGCTTACGGCGGGGATGGCCCTTCAACCCTCGTGTTTGTTCAACGAAGTCAGGACTCCTGTCGAGTTACGAGGGACACCTCAGGAGTCTCTTCGAGGCTTGGCAGGGCAAAAGGAACGCTTCTCGAGGTGAGTCGGGAGACCCAGGGTCCCTTTCCAGTAGCCACAGGGATACTGGGATTCCTGTCAATGTTCAAGAGGAGTCAGGCTCCGTCAAATTTTGAAGCAGTGAGCTCTGCGTGCCTCTCGAGGTGTCAGAGGCATGTGAGGCATTCCGTCGAAAGGAGTCGGGGACCTAGGGCTTTCTCTAGGGACTCCACAGGTGGTGCAGACATCCCTTCACCTTGTGAGATGAAAGACTAGACTGTATTCAAGCCACTGCAAGGAAAACCGGCCTCCTTTCGAGTCAGGGCTTCTCGTGTATATGCCCATTGAGGCAGCAATCTCAGGGTCCCTCCCTCATACCTATTGCTGAGAGAAGCCTCCTCTTGAGGGGCTTGTGGAAAAGGTGGCCTACGTCTTGAGTCTAAGCCAGGGAATCAGCTCTCATCTCGAGGCAATTTGGGGTACGGAGCAGTCCTCGAGTTGCTCTGCTGAACTTGGTACTCCTCTAGACTTGGCCCGTTGTTCTCGGGGAACCTCTGGAGTTGCCTAAAGGGGAGTCAAGCCTCAGGTCGTGTTTGATGGGGAACGGGGGATGGCTCTGGAGTCAATGCAGGGGAAGCGGGCCTCATCTCGAGTTGATTTGGGGCCCATGGAGCTCCTTCGCAATGCTGGTGTGACCTCAGGGTCCCTCTCTACTTGTGTGACAGTGTTTTTGCGGACTGTCTCGACATCCATCAAGCAAGTCGAGGCTCCTGACATGTTTCAGGGGGCTCACGGAATTGCTCTGCATGCAGTGCAGGGGAATCGGGCCTCATCTCGCTTGGAGGGGGGAAGTCTCATGTTTTTCTCGAGTTGCGGCGGGGACCTGGGGGTACATTCTCGACTTACGGCGGGGATGGCCCTTCAACCCTCGTGTTTGTTCAACGAAGTCAGGACTCCTGTCGAGTTACGAGGGACACCTCAGGAGTCTCTTCGAGGCTTGGCAGGGCAAAAGGGACGCTTCTCGAGGTGAGTCGGGAGACCCAGGGTCCCTTTCCAGTAGCCACAGGGATACTGGGATTCCTGTCAATGTTCAAGAGGAGTCAGGCTCCGTCAAATTTTGAAGCAGTGAGCTCTGCGTGCCTCTCGAGGTGTCAGAGGCATGTGAGGCATTCCGTCGAAAGGAGTCGGGGACCTAGGGCTTTCTCTAGGGACTCCACAGGTGGTGCAGACATCCCTTCACCTTGTGAGATGAAAGACTAGACTGTATTCAAGCCACTGCAAGGAAACCCGGCCTCCTTTCGAGTCAGGGCTTCTCGGTGTATATGCCCATTGAGGCAGCAATCTCAGGGTCCCTCCCTCATACCTATTGCTGAGAGAAGCCTCCTCTTGAGGGGCTTGTGGAAAGGTGGCCTACGTCTTGAGTCTAAGCCAGGGAATCAGCTCTCATCATCTCGAGGCAATTTGGGGTACACGGAGCAGTCCTCGAGTTGCTCTGCTGAACTTGGTACTCCTCTAGACTTGGCCCGTTGTTCTCGGGGAACCTCTGGAGTTGCCTAAAGGGAGTCAAGCCTCAGGTCGTGTTTGATGGGGAACGGGGGATGGCTCTGGAGTCAATGCAGGGGAAGCGGGCCTCATCTCGAGTTGATTTGGGGCCCATGGAGCTCCTTCGCGATGCTGGTGTGACCTCAGGGTCCCCCTCTCTACTTGTGACAGTGTTTTTGCGGACTGTCTCGACATCCATCAAGCAAGTCGAGGCTCCTGACATGTTTCAGGGGGCTCACGGAATTGCTCTGCATGCAGTGCAGGGGAATCGGGCCTCATCTCGCTTGGAGGGGGAAGTCTCATGGTTTTTCTCGAGTTGCGGCGGGGACCTGGGGTACATTCTCGACTTACGGCGGGGATGGCCCTTCAACCCTCGTGTTTGTTCAACGAAAGTCAGGACTCCTGTCGAGTTACGAGGGACACAGGAGTCTCTCAGGAGTCTCTTCGAGGCTTGGCAGGGCAAAAGGGACGCTTCTCGAGGTGAGTCGGGAGACCCAGGGTCCCTTTCCAGTAGCCACAGGGATACTGGGATTCCTGTCAATGTTCAAGAGGAGTCAGGCTCCGTCAAATTTTGAAGCAGTGAGCTCTGCGTGCCTCTCGAGGTGTCAGAGGCATGTGAGGCATTCCGTCGAAAGGAGTCGGGGACCTAGGGCTTTCTCTAGGGACTCCACAGGTGGTGCAGACATCCCTTCACCTTGTGAGATGAAAGACTAGACTGTATTCAAGCCACTGCAAGGAAACCCGGCCTCCTTTCGAGTCAGGGCTTCTCGGTGTATATGCCCATTGAGGCAGCAATCTCAGGGTCCCTCCCTCATACCTATTGCTGAGAGAAGCCTCCTGAGGGGCTTGTGGAAGTTGGCCTACGTCTTGAGTCTAAGCCAGGGAATCAGCTCTCATCATCTCGAGGCAATTTGGGGTACACGGAGCAGTCCTCGAGTTGCTCTGCTGAACTTGGTATTCCTCTAGACTTGGCCCGTTGTTCTCGGGGAACCTCTGGAGTTGCCTAAAGGGAGTCAAGCCTCAGGTCGTGTTTGATGGGGAACGGGGGATGGCTCTGGAGTCAATGCAGGGGAAGCGGGCCTCATCTCGAGTTTGATTTGGGGCCCATGGAGCTCCTTCGCGATGCTGGTGTGACCTCAGGGTCCCTCTCTACTTGTGACAGTGTTTTTTGCGGATTGTCTCGACATCCATCAAGCAAGTCGAGGCTCCTGACATGTTTCAGGGGGCTCACGGAATTGCTCTGCATGCAGTGCAGGGGAATCGGGCCTCATCTCGCTTGGAGGGGGAAGTCTCATGGTTTTTCTCGAGTTGCGGCGGGGACCTGGGGTACATTCTCGACTTACGGCGGGGATGGCCCTTCAAACCTCGTGTTTGTTCAACGAAGTCAGGACTCCTGTCGAGTTACGAGGGACACCTCAGGAGTCTCTTCGAGGCTTGGCAGGGCAAAAAGGACGCTTCTCGAGGTGAGTCGGGAGACCCAGGGTCCCTTTCCAGTAGCCACAGGGATACTGGGATTCCTGTCAATGTTCAAGAGGAGTCAGGCTCCGTCAAATTTTGAAGCAGTGAGCTCTGCGTGCCTCGCGAGGTGTCAGAGGCATGTGAGGCATTCCGTCGAAAGGAGTCGGGGACCTAGGGCTTTCTCTAGGGACTCCACAGGTGGTGCAGACATCCCTTCACCTTGTGAGATGAAAGACTAGACTGTATTCAAGCCACTGCAAGGAAACCCGGCCTCCTTTCGAGTCAGGGCTTCTCGGTGTATATGCCCATTGAGGCAGCAATCTCAGGGGTCCCTCCCTCATACCTATTGCTGAGAGAAGCCTCCTCTTGAGGGGCTTGTGGAAAGGTTGGCCTACGTCTTGAGTCTAAGCCAGGGAATCAGCTCTCATCTCGAGGCAATTTGGGGTACACGGAGCAGTCCTCGAGTTGCTCTGCTGAACTTGGTATTCCTCTAGACTTGGCCCGTTGTTCTCGGGGAACCTCTGGAGTTGCCTAAAGGGAGTCAAGCCTCAGGTCGTGTTTGATGGGGAACGGGGGATGGCTCTGGAGTCAATGCAGGGGAAGCGGGCCTCATCTCGAGTTGATTTGGGGCCCATGGAGCTCCTTCGCGATGCTGGTGTGACCTCAGGGTCCCTCTCTACTTGTGACAGTGTTTTTGCGGATTGTCTCGACATATCATCAAGCAAGTCGAGGCTCCTGACATGTTTCAGGGGGCTCACGGAATTGCTCTGCATGCAGTGCAGGGGAATCGGGCCTCATCTCGCTTGGAGGGGGAAGTCTCATGGTTTTTCTCGAGTTGCGGCGGGGACCTGGGGTACATTCTCGACTTACGGCGGGGATGGCCCTTCAAACCTCGTGTTTGTTCAACGAAGTCAGGACTCCTGTCGAGTTACGAGGGACACCTCAGGAGTCTCTTCGAGGCTTGGCAGGGCAAAAGGGACGCTTCTCGAGGTGAGTCGGGAGACCCAGGGTCCTTTCCAGTAGCCACAGGGATACTGGGATTCCTGTCAATGTTCAAGAGGAGTCAGGCTCCGTCAAATTTTGAAGCAGTGAGCTCTGCGTGCCTCTCGAGGTGTCAGAGGCATGTGAGGCATTCCGTCGAAAGGAGTCGGGGACCTAGGGCTTTCTCTAGGGACTCCACAGGTGGTGCAGACATCCCTTCACCTTGTGAGATGAAAGACTAGACTGTATTCAAGCCACTGAAAGGAAACCCGGCCTCCTTTCGAGTCAGGGCTTCTCGGTGTATATGCCCATTGAGGCAGCAATCTCAGGGTCCCTCCCTCATACCTATTGCTGAGAGAAGCCTCCTCTTGAGGGGCTTGTGGAAAGTTGGCCTACGTCTTGAGTCTAAGCCAGGGAATCAGCTCTCATCTCGAGGCAATTTGGGGTACACGGAGCAGTCCTCGAGTTGCTCTGCTGAACTTGGTATTCCTCTAGTGTCTCGACATCCATCAAGCAAGTCGAGGCTCCTGACATGTTTCAGGGGGCTCACGGAATTGCTCTGCATGCAGTGCAGGGGAATCGGGCCTCATCTCGCTTGGAGGGGGAAGTCTCATGGTTTTTCTCGAGTTGCGGCGGGGACCTGGGGTACATTCTCGACTTACGGCGGGGATGGCCCTTCAAACCCTCGTGTTGGTTCAACGAAGTCAGGACTCCTGTCGAGTTACGAGGGGACACCTCAGGAGTCTCTTCGAGGCTTGGCAGGGCAAAAGGAACGCTTCTCGAGGTGAGTCGGGAGACCCAGGGTCCCTTTCCAGTAGCCACAGGGGATACTGGGATTCCTGTCAATGTTCAAGAGGAGTCAGGCTCCGTCAAATTTTGAAGCAGTGAGCTCTGCGTGCCTCTCGAGGTGTCAGAGGCATGTGAGGCATTCCGTCGAAAGGAGTCGGGGGGACCTAGGGCTTTCTCTAGGGACTCCACAGGTGGTGCAGACATCCCTTCAGCTTGTGAGATGAAAGACTAGACTGTATTCAAGCACTGCAAGGAAAGCCGGCCTCCTTTCGAGTCAGGGCTTCTCGGTGTATATGCCCATGAGGCAGCAATCTCAGGGTCCCTCCCTCATACCTATTGCTGAGAGAAGCCTCCTCTTGAGGGGCTTGTGGAAAGGTGGCCTACGTCTTGAGTCTAAGCAGGGAATCAGCTCTCATCTCGAGGCAATTTGGGGTACACGGAGCAGTCCTCGAGTTGCTCTGCTGAACTTGGTACTCCTCTAGACTTGGCCCGTTGTTCTCGGGGAACCTCTGGAGTTGCCTAAAGGGAGTCAAGCCTCAGGTCGTGTTTGATGGGGGAACGGGGGATGGCTCTGGAGTCAATGCAGGGGAAGCGGGCCTCATCTCGAGTTGATTTGGGGCCCATGGAGCTCCTTCGCGATGCTGGTGTGACCTCAGGGTCCCTCTCTACTTGTGACAGTGTTTTTGCGGACTGTCTCGACATCCATCAAGCAAGTCGAGGCTCCTGACATGTTTCAGGGGGCTCACGGAATTGCTCTGCATGCAGTGCAGGGGAATCGGGCCTCATCTCGCTTGGAGGGGGAACAGGAAGTCTCATGGTTTTTCTCGAGTTGCGGCGGGGACCTGGGGACCTTGGGATTACATTCTTCTCGACTTACGGACGGTGATGGACCCTTCAACCCTCGTGTTTGGTTTCAACGGAAGTCAGGACTCCTGTCGATGTTACGCGGGACACACCGTCAGGACGTCCTCTTCGAGGCTCTGGCAGAGTGCAAAAGGAACGCTTCTTCTCTCGAGGTGAGTCGGGAGACCCAGGGCCCCTTTTCTTCGCCAGTTAGCCACAGGGGTTACTGGGATTCCTGTCAATGTTTCAAGAGAGGATCCGGCTCCGGTCAAATTTTTGAGAGAGGCAGTGAGCCTCTGCGTGCCCTCTCGAGGTTGTCAGTGGCTTATGTGAAGGCATTCCGTCCGAAAGGAGTCGGGTGGCCTAGGGCTTTCTCTAGGGACTCCACACAGGTGAGTGCTGACATCCCTTTCAGCTGTTAGGTGAGATGAAAGGGACTAGGACTGTATTCAAAGCCACTGCAAGGGAAATGCCGGCCAATCCTTTCGTCGATCAGGGCTTCTTCATCGGTGTATATGCCCCATTGAGGCAGCAAATCTCAGGGTCCCCCTCCCTCATACCTACTGCTGAGTAGAAGCCTGCCTCTTGAGGGGCTTGTGGAGAAAAGGTTGGCCTACGTCTTGAGTCTAAGCCCCCCATGGAAATCAAGCTCTCATTCACGAGGGCAATTTGGGGCTAACACAGGATGCAGTCCCTCGAGTTTCGCTCTGCTACAACTAGGTACCCCGTCAGGGACCTTGGCCCGTTGTTCTCACGGGGAACCTCTGGAGGTTGCCTAAAGGGAGTCAAGAGCCTCAGGGTCGTGCTTGATGGGGAACGGGGGATGGCTCCTGGAAGTCAAAAATGCAGGGGAAGCGGGCCTCATCTCCGAGTTGATTTGGGGCCCATGGTAGCTCCTGCGCGATGCTGGGTGTGACCTCCAGGGTCCCTCTCTACTTGTGACAGTGTTTTTGCGGACTTGTCTCGAC
>JAJLRB010001607.1:0-57204 GCA_020976825.1 Odocoileus hemionus | reverse complement strand
TCGCTTGGAGGGGGAAGTCTCATGTTTTTCTCGAGTTGCGGCGGGGACCTGGGTACATTCTCGACTTACGGCGGGGATGGCCCTTCAACCCTCGTGTTGGTTCAACGAAGTCAGGACTCCTGTCGAGTTACGAGGGACACCTCAGGAGCTCTTCGAGGCTTGGCAGGGCAAAAGGAACGCTTCTCGAGGTGAGTCGGGAGACCCAGGGTCCCTTTCCAGTAGCCACAGGGATACTGGGATTCCTGTCAATGTTCAAGAGGAGTCAGGCTCCGTCAAATTTTGAAGCAGTGAGCTCTGCGTGCCTCTCGAGGTGTCAGAGGCATGTGAGGCATTCCGTCGAAAGGAGTCGGGGGACCTAGGGCTTTCTCTAGGGACTCCACAGGTGGTGCAGACATCCCTTCAGCTTGTGAGATGAAAGACTAGACTGTATTCAAGCCACTGCAAGGAAACCCCGGCCTCCTTTCGAGTCAGGGCTTCTCGGTGTATATGCCCATTGAGGCAGCAATCTCAGGGTCCCTCCCTCATACCTATTGCTGAGAGAAGCCTCCTCTTGAGGGGCTTGTGGAAAGGTGGCCTACGTCTTGCCCTAAGCCAGGGAATCAGCTCTCATCTCGAGGCAATTTGGGGTACACGGAGCAGTCCTCGAGTTGCTCTGCTGAACTTGGTACTCCTCTAGACTTGGCCCGTTTGTTCTCGGGGAACCTCTGGAGTTGCCTAAAGGGAGTCAAGCCTCAGGTCGTGTTTGATGGGGAACGGGGGATGGCTCTGGAGTCAATGCAGGGGAAGCGGGCCTCATCTCGAGTTGATTTGGGGCCCATGGAGCTCCTTCGCGATGCTGGTGTGACCTCAGGGTCCCTCTCTACTTGTGACAGTGTTTTTGCGGACTGTCTCGACATCCATCAAGCAAGTCGAGGCTCCTGACATGTTTCAGGGGGCTCACGGAATTGCTCTGCATGCAGTGTGCAGGGGAATCGGGCCTCATCTCGCTTGGAGGGGGAAGTCTCATGTTTTTTTTTCTCGAGTTGCGGCGGGGACCTGGGGTACATTCTCGACTTTCGGCGGGGATGGCCCTTCAACCCTCGTGTTGGTTCAACGAAGTCAGGACTCCTGTCGAGTTACGAGGGACACCTCAGGAGTCTCTTCGAGGCTTGGCAGGGCAAAAGGGACGCTTCTCGAGGTGAGTCGGGTGACCCAGGGTCCCTTTCCAGTAGCCACAGGGATACTGGGATTCCTGTCAATGTTCAAGAGGAGTCAGGCTCCGTCAAATTTTGAAGCAGTGAGCTCTGCGTGCCTCTCGAGGTGTCAGAGGCATGTGAGGCATTCCGTCGAAAGGAGTCGGGGACCTAGGGCTTTCTCTAGGGACTCCACAGGTGGTGCAGACATCCCTTCAGCTTGTGAGATGAAAGACTAGACTGTATTCAAGCCACTGCAAGGAAAGCCGGCCTCCTTTCGAGTCAGGGCTTCTCGGTGTATATGCCCATTGAGGCAGCAATCTCAGGGTCCCTCCCTCATACCTATTGCTGAGAGAAGCCTCCTCTTGAGGGGCTTGTGGAAAGGTGGCCTACGTCTTGAGTCTAAGCCAGGGAATCAGCTCTCATCTCGAGGCAATTTGGGGTACACGGAGCAGTCCTCGAGTTGCTCTGCTGAACTTGGTACTCCTCTAGACTTGGCCCGTTGTTCTCGGGGAACCTCTGGAGTTGCCTAAAGGGAGTCAAGCCTCAGGTCGTGTTTGATGGGGAACGGGGGATGGCTCTGGAGTCAATGCAGGGGAAGCGGGCCTCATCTCGAGTTGATTTGGGGCCCATGGAGCTCCTTCGCGATGCTGGTGTGACCTCAGGGTCCCTCTCTACTTGTGACAGTGTTTTTGCGGACTGTCTCGACATCCATCAAGCAAGTCGAGGCTCCTGACATGTTTCAGGGGGCTCACGGAATTGCTCTGCATGCAGTGCAGGGGAATCGGGCCTCATCTCGCTTGGAGGGGGAAGTCTCATGGTTTTTTTCTCGAGTTTTGCGGCGGGGACCTGGGGTACATTCTCGACTTACGGCGGGGATGGCCCTTCAACCCTCGTGTTGGTTCAACGAAGTCAGGACTCCTGTCGAGTTACGAGGGACACCTCAGGAGTCTCTTCGAGGCTTGGCAGGGCAAAAAAAGGAACGCTTCTCGAGGTGAGTCGGGAGACCCAGGGTCCCTTTCCAGTAGCCACAGGGATACTGGGATTCCTGTCAATGTTCAAGAGGAGTCAGGCTCCGTCAAATTTTGAAGCAGTGAGCTCTGCGTGCCTCTCGAGGTGTCAGAGGCATGTGAGGCATTCCGTCGAAAGGAGTCGGGGACCTAGGGCTTTCTCTAGGGACTCCACAGGTGGTGCAGACATCCCTTCAGCTTGTGAGATGAAAGACTAGACTGTATTCAAGCCACTGCAAGGAAAGCCGGCCTCCTTTCGAGTCAGGGCTTCTCGGTGTATATGCCCATTGAGGCAGCAATTTCAGGGTCCCTCCCTCATACCTATTGCTGAGAGAAGCCTCCTCTTGAGGGGGGCTTGTGGAAAAGGTGGCCTACGTCTTGAGTCTAAGCCAGGGAATCAGCTCTCATCTCGAGGCAATTTGGGGTACACGGAGCAGTCCTCGAGTTGCTCTGCTGAACTTGGTACTCCTCTAGACTTGGCCCGTTGTTCTCGGGGAACCTCTGGAGTTGCCTAAAGGGAGTCAAGCCTCAGGTCGTGTTTGATGGGGAACGGGGGATGGCTCTGGAGTCAATGCAGGGGAAGCGGGCCTCATCTCGAGTTGATTTGGGGCCCATGGAGCTCCTTCGCGATGCTGGTGTGACCTCAGGGTCCCTCTCTACTTGTGACAGTGTTTTTGCGGACTGTCTCGACATCCATCAAGCAAGTCGAGGCTCCTGACATGTTTCAGGGGGCTCACGGAATTGCTCTGCATGCAGTGCAGGGGAATCGGGCCTCATCTCGCTTGGAGGGGGAAGTCTCATGGTTTTTCTCGAGTTGCGGCGGGGACCTGGGGTACATTTCTCGACTTACGGCGGGGATGGCCCTTCAACCCTCGTGTTGGTTCAACGAAGTCAGGACTCCTGTCGAGTTACGAGGGACACCTCAGGAGTCTCTTCGAGGCTTGGCAGGGCAAAAGGAACGCTTCTCGAGGTGAGTCGGGAGACCCAGGGTCCCTTTCCAGTAGCCACAGGGATACTGGGATTCCTGTCAATGTTCAAGAGGAGTCAGGCTCCGTCAAATTTTGAAGCAGTGAGCTCTGCGTGCCTCTCGAGGTGTCAGAGGCATGTGAGGCATTCCGTCGAAAGGAGTCGGGGACCTAGGGCTTTCTCTAGGGACTCCACAGGTGGTGCAGACATCCCTTCAGCTTGTGAGATGAAAGACTAGACTGTATTCAAGCCACTGCAAGGAAAGCCGGCCTCCTTTCGAGTCAGGGCTTCTCGGTGTATATGCCCATTGAGGCAGCAATCTCAGGGTCCCTCCCTCATACCTATTGCTGAGAGAAGCCTCCTCTTGAGGGGCTTGTGGAAAGGTGGCCTACGTCTTGAGTCTAAGCCAGGGAATCAGCTCTCATCTCGAGGCAATTTGGGGTACACGGAGCAGTCCTCGAGTTGCTCTGCTGAACTTGGTACTCCTCTAGACTTGGCCCGTTGTTCTCGGGGAACCTCTGGAGTTGCCTAAAGGGAGTCAAGCCTCAGGTCGTGTTTGATGGGGAACGGGGATGGCTCTGGAGTCAATGCAGGGGAAGCGGGCCTCATCTCGAGTTGATTTGGGGCCCATGGAGCTCCTTCGCGATGCTGGTGTGACCTCAGGGTCCCTCTCTACTTGTGACAGTGTTTTTTGCGGACTGTCTCGACATCCATCAAGCAAGTCGAGGCTCCTGACATGTTTCAGGGGGCTCACGGAATTGCTCTGCATGCAGTGCAGGGGGGGGAATCGGGCCTCATCTCGCTTGGAGGGGGAAGTCTCATGGTTTTTCTCGAGTTGCGGCGGGGACCTGGGGTACATTCTCGACTTACGGCGGGGGAATGGCCCTTCAAACCCTCGTGTTGGTTCAACGAAGTCAGGACTCCTGTCGAGTTACGAGGGACACCTCAGGAGTCTCTTCGAGGCTTGGCAGGGCAAAAGGGAACGCTTCTCGAGGTGAGTCGGGAGACCCAGGTCCCTTTCCAGTAGCCACAGGGATACTGGGATTCCTGTCAATGTTCAAGAGGAGTCAGGCTCCGTCAAATTTTGAAGCAGTGAGCTCTGCGTGCCTCTCGAGGTGTCAGAGGCATGTGAGGCATTCCGTCGAAAGGAGAGTCGGGGACCTAGGGCTTTCTCTAGGGACTCCACAGGTGGTGCAGACATCCCTTCAGCTTGTGAGATGAAAGACTAGGACTGTATTTCAAGCCACTGCAAGGAAACCCGTGCCTCCTTTCGAGTCAGGGCTTCTCGGTGTATATGCCCATTGAGGCAGCAATCTCAGGGTCCCTCCTCATACCTATTGCTGAGAGAAGCCTCCTCTTGAGGGGCTTGTGGAAAGGTGGCCTACGTCTTGAGTCTAAGCCAGGGAATCAGCTCTCATCTCGAGGCAATTTGGGGTACACGGAGCAGTCCTCGAGTGGCTCTGCTGAACTTGGTACTCCTCTAGACTTGGCCCGTTGTTCTCGGGGAACCTCTGGAGTTGCCTAAAGGGAGTCAAGCCTCAGGTCGTGTTTGATGGGGAACGGGGGATGGCTCTGGAGTCAATGCAGGGGAAGCGGGGCCTCATCTCGAGTTTGAATTTGGGGCCCATGGAGCTCCTTCGCGATGCTGGGTGTGACCTCAGGGTCCCTCTCTACTTGTGACAGTGTTTTTGCGGACTGTCTCGACATCCATCAAGGCAAGGTCGAGGCTCCTGACATGTTTCAGGGGGCTCACGGAATTGCTCTGCATGCAGTGCAGGGAATCGGGCCTCATCTCGCTTGGACGGGGGAAGTTCTCATGGTTTTTCTCGAGTTGCGGCGGGGGACCTGGGGTTACATTTCTCGAACTTAAGGGCACGGGGTATGGCCCTTCAACCCTCGTGTTGGGTCAACGTAGTCGGGGTGACTCCTTTGTCGAGTTACGTGGGACACCTCAGGAGTCTCTTCGAGGCTTGGCAGGGCAAAAAAGGACGCTTCTCGAGGTGAGTCGGGAGACCCAGGGTCCCTTTCCAGTAGCCACAGGGATACTGGGATTCCTGTCAATGTTCAAGAGGAGTCAGGCTCCGTCAAATTTTGAAGCAGTGAGCTCTGCGTGCCTCTCGAGGTGTCAGAGGCATGTGAGGCATTCCGTCGAAAGGAGTCGGGGACCTAGGGCTTTCTCTAGGGACTCCACAGGTGGTGCAGACATCCCTTCACCTTGTGAGATGAAAGACTAGACTGTATTCAAGCCACTGCAAGGAAACCCGGCCTCCTTTCGAGTCAGGGCTTCTCGGTGTATATGCCCATTGAGGCAGCAATCTCAGGGTCCCTCCCTCATACCTATTGCTGAGAGAAGCCTCCTCTTGAGGGGCTTGTGGAAAGGTGGCCTACGTCTTGAGTCTAAGCCAGGGAATCAGCTCTCATCTCGAGCAATTTGGGGTACACGGAGCAGTCCTCGAGTTGCTCTGCTGAACTTGGTACTCCTCTAGACTTGGCCCGTTGTTCTCGGGGAACCTCTGGAGTTGCCTAAAGGGAGTCAAGCCTCAGGTCGTGTTTGATGGGGAACGGGGGATGGCTCTGGAGTCAATGCAGGGGAAGCGGGCCTCATCTCGAGTTGATTTGGGGCCCATGGAGCTCCTTCGCGATGCTGGTGTGACCTCAGGGTCCCTCTCTACTTGTGACAGTGTTTTTGCGGACTGTCTCGACATCCATCAAGCAAGTCGAGGCTCCTGACATGTTTCAGGGGGCTCACGGAATTGCTCTGCATGCAGTGCAGGGGAATCGGGCCTCATCTCGCTTGGAGGGGGAAGTCTCATGGTTTTTCTCGAGTTGCGGCGGGGACCTGGGGTACATTCTCGACTTACGGCGGGGATGGCCCTTCAACCCTCGTGTTGGTTCAACGAAGTCAGGACTCCTGTCGAGTTACGAGGGACACCTCAGGAGTCTCTTCGAGGCTTGGCAGGGCAAAAGGGACGCTTCTCGAGGTGAGTCGGGAGACCCAGGGTCCCTTTCCAGTAGCCACAGGGATACTGGGATTCCTGTCAATGTTCAAGAGGAGTCAGGCTCCGTCAAATTTTGAAGCAGTGAGCTCTGCGTGCCTCTCGAGGTGTCAGAGGCATGTGAGGCATTCCGTCGAAAGGAGTCGGGGACCTAGGGCTTTCTCTAGGGACTCCACAGGTGGTGCAGACATCCCTTCACCTTGTGAGATGAAAGACTAGACTGTATTCAAGCCACTGCAAGGAAACCCGGCCTCCTTTCGAGTCAGGGCTTCTCGGTGTATATGCCCATTGAGGCAGCAATCTCAGGTCCCTCCCTCATACCTATTGCTGAGAGAAGCCTCCTCTTGAGGGGCTTGTGGAAAGGTGGCCTACGTCTTGAGTCTAAGCCAGGGAATCAGCTCTCATCTCGAGGCAATTTGGGGTACACGGAGCAGTCCTCGAGTTGCTCTGCTGAACTTGGTACTCCTCTAGACTTGGCCCGTTGTTCTCGGGGAACCTCTGGAGTTGCCTAAAGGGAGTCAAGCCTCAGGTCGTGTTTGATGGGGAACGGGGGATGGCTCTGGAGTCAATGCAGGGGAAGCGGGCCTCATCTCGAGTTGATTTGGGGCCCATGGAGCTCCTTCGCGATGCTGGTGTGACCTCAGGGTCCCTCTCTACTTGTGACAGTGTTTTTGCGGACTGTCTCGACATCCATCAAGCAAGTCGAGGCTCCTGACATGTTTCAGGGGGCTCACGGAATTGCTCTGCATGCAGTGCAGGGGAATCGGGCCTCATCTCGCTTGGAGGGGGAAGTCTCATGGTTTTTCTCGAGTTGCGGCGGGGACCTGGGGTACATTCTCGACTTACGGCGGGGATGGCCCTTCAACCCTCGTGTTTGTTCAACGAAGTCAGGACTCCTGTCGAGTTACGAGGGACACCTCAGGAGTCTCTTCGAGGCTTGGCAGGGCAAAAGGGACGCTTCTCGAGGTGAGTCGGGAGACCCAGGGTCCCTTTCCAGTAGCCACAGGGATACTGGGATTCCTGTCAATGTTCAAGAGGAGTCAGGCTCCGTCAAATTTTGAAGCAGTGAGCTCTGCGTGCCTCTCGAGGTGTCAGAGGCATGTGAGGCATTCCGTCGAAAGGAGTCGGGGACCTAGGGCTTTCTCTAGGGACTCCACAGGTGGTGCAGACATCCCTTCACCTTGTGAGATGAAAGACTAGACTGTATTCAAGCCACTGCAAGGAAACCCGGCCTCCTTTCGAGTCAGGGCTTCTCGGTGTATATGCCCATTGAGGCAGCAATCTCAGGGTCCCTCCCTCATACCTATTGCTGAGAGAAGCCTCCTCTTGAGGGGCTTGTGGAAAGGTGGCCTACGTCTTGAGTCTAAGCCAGGGAATCAGCTCTCATCTCGAGGCAATTTGGGGTACACGGAGCAGTCCTCGAGTTGCTCTGCTGAACTTGGTACTCCTCTAGACTTGGCCCGTTGTTCTCGGGGAACCTCTGGAGTTGCCTAAAGGGAGTCAAGCCTCAGGTCGTGTTTGATGGGGAACGGGGGATGGCTCTGGAGTCAATGCAGGGGAAGCGGGCCTCATCTCGAGTTGATTTGGGGCCCATGGAGCTCCTTCGCGATGCTGGTGTGACCTCAGGGTCCCTCTCTACTTGTGACAGTGTTTTTGCGGACTGTCTCGACATCCATCAAGCAAGTCGAGGCTCCTGACATGTTTCAGGGGGCTCACGGAATTGCTCTGCATGCAGTGCAGGGGAATCGGGCCTCATCTCGCTTGGAGGGGGAAGTCTCATGGTTTTTCTCGAGTTGCGGCGGGGACCTGGGGTACATTCTCGACTTACGGCGGGGATGGCCCTTCAACCCTCGTGTTTGTTCAACGAAGTCAGGACTCCTGTCGAGTTACGAGGGACACCTCAGGAGTCTCTTCGAGGCTTAGCAGGGCAAAAGGGACGCTTCTCGAGGTGAGTCGGGAGACCCAGGGTCCCTTTCCAGTAGCCACAGGGATACTGGGATTCCTGTCAATGTTCAAGAGGAGTCAGGCTCCGTCAAATTTTGAAGCAGTGAGCTCTGCGTGCCTCTCGAGGTGTCAGAGGCATGTGAGGCATTCCGTCGAAAGGAGTCGGGGACCTAGGGCTTTCTCTAGGGACTCCACAGGTGGTGCAGACATCCCTTCACCTTGTGAGATGAAAGACTAGACTGTATTCAAGCCACTGCAAGGAAACCCGGCCTCCTTTCGAGTCAGGGCTTCTCGGTGTATATGCCCATTGAGGCAGCAATCTCAGGGTCCCTCCCTCATACCTATTGCTGAGAGAAGCCTCCTCTTGAGGGGCTTGTGGAAAGGTGGCCTACGTCTTGAGTCTAAGCCAGGGAATCAGCTCTCATCTCGAGGCAATTTGGGGTACACGGAGCAGTCCTCGAGTTGCTCTGCTGAACTTGGTACTCCTCTAGACTTGGCCCGTTGTTCTCGGGGAACCTCTGGAGTTGCCTAAAGGGAGTCAAGCCTCAGGTCGTGTTTGATGGGGAACGGGGGATGGCTCTGGAGTCAATGCAGGGGAAGCGGGCCTCATCTCGAGTTGATTTGGGGCCCATGGAGCTCCTTCGCGATGCTGGTGTGACCTCAGGGTCCCTCTCTACTTGTGACAGTGTTTTTGCGGACTGTCTCGACATCCATCAAGCAAGTCGAGGCTCCTGACATGTTTCAGGGGGCTCACGGAATTGCTCTGCATGCAGTGCAGGGGAATCGGGCCTCATCTCGCTTGGAGGGGGAAGTCTCATGGTTTTTCTCGAGTTGCGGCGGGGACCTGGGGTACATTCTCGACTTACGGCGGGGATGGCCCTTCAACCCTCGTGTTTGTTCAACGAAGTCAGGACTCCTGTCGAGTTACGAGGGACACCTCAGGAGTCTCTTCGAGGCTTGGCAGGGCAAAAGGGACGCTTCTCGAGGTGAGTCGGGAGACCCAGGGTCCCTTTCCAGTAGCCACAGGGATACTGGGATTCCTGTCAATGTTCAAGAGGAGTCAGGCTCCGTCAAATTTTGAAGCAGTGAGCTCTGCGTGCCTCTCGAGGTGTCAGAGGCATGTGAGGCATTCCGTCGAAAGGAGTCGGGGACCTAGGGCTTTCTCTAGGGACTCCACAGGTGGTGCAGACATCCCTTCACCTTGTGAGATGAAAGACTAGACTGTATTCAAGCCACTGCAAGGAAACCCGGCCTCCTTTCGAGTCAGGGCTTCTCGGTGTATATGCCCATTGAGGCAGCAATCTCAGGGTCCCTCCCTCATACCTATTGCTGAGAGAAGCCTCCTCTTGAGGGGCTTGTGGAAAGGTGGCCTACGTCTTGAGTCTAAGCCAGGGAATCAGCTCTCATCTCGAGGCAATTTGGGGTACACGGAGCAGTCCTCGAGTTGCTCTGCTGAACTTGGTACTCCTCTAGACTTGGCCCGTTGTTCTCGGGGAACCTCTGGAGTTGCCTAAAGGGAGTCAAGCCTCAGGTCGTGTTTGATGGGGAACGGGGGATGGCTCTGGAGTCAATGCAGGGGAAGCGGGCCTCATCTCGAGTTGATTTGGGGCCCATGGAGCTCCTTCGCGATGCTGGTGTGACCTCAGGGTCCCTCTCTACTTGTGACAGTGTTTTTGCGGACTGTCTCGACATCCATCAAGCAAGTCGAGGCTCCTGACATGTTTCAGGGGGCTCACGGAATTGCTCTGCATGCAGTGCAGGGGAATCGGGCCTCATCTCGCTTGGAGGGGGAAGTCTCTCATGGTTTTTCTCGAGTTGCGGGCGGGGACCTGGGGTACATTCTCGACTTACGGCGGGGATGGCCCTTCAACCCTCGTGTTTGTTCAACGAAGTCAGGACTCCTGTCGAGTTACGAGGGACACCTCAGGAGTCTCTTCGAGGCTTGGCAGGGCAAAAGGACGCTTCTCGAGGTGAGTCGGGAGACCAGGGTCCCTTTCCAGTAGCCACAGGGATACTGGGATTCCTGTCAATGTTCAAGAGGAGTCAGGCTCCGTCAAATTTTGAAGCAGTGAGCTCTGCGTGCCTCTCGAGGTGTCAGAGGCATGTGAGGCATTCCGTCGAAAGGAGTCGGGGACCTAGGGCTTTCTCTAGGGACTCCACAGGTGGTGCAGACATCCCTTCACCTTGTGAGATGAAAGACTAGACTGTATTCAAGCCACTGCAAGGAAACCCGGCCTCCTTTCGAGTCAGGGCTTCTCGGTGTATATGCCCATTGAGGCAGCAATCTCAGGGTCCCTCCCTCATACCTATTGCTGAGAGAAGCCTCCTCTTGAGGGGCTTGTGGAAAGGTGGCCTACGTCTTGAGTCTAAGCCAGGGAATCAGCTCTCATCTCGAGGCAATTTGGGGTACACGGAGCAGTCCTCGAGTTGCTCTGCTGAACTTGGTACTCCTCTAGACTTGGCCCGTTGTTCTCGGGGAACCTCTGGAGTTGCCTAAAGGGAGTCAAGCCTCAGGTCGTGTTTGATGGGGAACGGGGGATGGCTCTGGAGTCAATGCAGGGGAAGCGGGCCTCATCTCGAGTTGATTTGGGGCCCATGGAGCTCCTTCGCGATGCTGGTGTGACCTCAGGGTCCCTCTCTACTTGTGACAGTGTTTTTGCGGACTGTCTCGACATCCATCAAGCAAGTCGAGGCTCCTGACATGTTTCAGGGGGCTCACGGAATTGCTCTGCATGCAGTGCAGGGGAATCGGGCCTCATCTCGCTTGGAGGGGGAAGTCTCATGGTTTTTCTCGAGTTGCGGCGGGGACCTGGGGTACATTCTCGACTTTACGGGGGGATGGCCCTTCAACCCTCGTGTTTGTTCAACGAAGTCAGGACTCCTGTCGAGTTACGAGGGACACCTCAGGAGTCTCTTCGAGGCTTGGCAGGGCAAAAGGGACGCTTCTCGAGGTGAGTCGGCGCAGAACCCAGGGTCCCATTCAGAGCCACAGGGATACTGGATTCCTGGTCTGTCAAAGAGGTGTCTGGCTCGTCAAATTTGAGGCATGTGAGGTCTGCGTGCTCTGGGGTAGGTCAGAGGCATGTGAGGCATTTCAGTCGAAAGGAGTGGGGGGACCTGGGCTTTTTTAAGGGACTGAACACGGTGGTGCAGACATCCTTGGACCTTGTGAGATGGAAAAGGATAGACTGTATTCAAGCCACTGCAAAGGGGAAACCGGCGCCTTTGGAGTCAGGGACTTCATCGGTGTATTGCCCATTGAGGCAGCATCTTCGGGTTCCTCCCCTCCTATTACTACTGCTGAGAAGGCACTCTCTGAGGGGTTGTGGAAAAACGGTGGCCTTACCGCTCTTGAGTCTAAGCTGGGAATCCATCTCTCACTCGAAGGCAAATTTGGGGTAAAATGGGAGCAGTCCTCGGCTGCTCTGCTGAAAACTGGTTTACTCATCCTATGAGCGTTGGCCCGGTTGTTCTCTCGGAGATATCTTTGGAAGTTGCTTAATAGGTAGTCAAAAGCCTTCAGGTGTGTTTGATGGGAACGGGGGGATGGCTCTGGAGTTCCATCAAGGAAGCGGGACCGCTCTCGAGTTGATTTGGGGCCCATGGAGCTCCTTCCGAGATAGTTGGTGTGGACCGTCTAGGGTCCCTCCTACGTCTCCGTACGCGATGTCACAGTGTTATTCCGGACTGTCTCGACACCATCATTCAAGAAAGTGGGGATCCGGAACATGTCTTCGTGGACTCCTGACGAAATTGCTCACATCGCATATCATGTGTGCATCCGAACAGCGCGCGAGCGCGAGCGATCGTCGCATTGGAGGGGAGTAAGTCCACATCGGTTATTCTCGACTTACTTCGGGGGGTAACTGGGATACATTCATCCGACTCAGCGGCTGGATTGGCCCTTACAAACCTCGTGTTTTGTCTCAAATGAAGTCACAGCTAGTTCTACGCCGGAGTTCACAGGCGACACAATCATAAGGAGTTCATTCGAGGGTCTTTGGCGAGGGAAAAACGTAGGCAGCTTCTCGAGGTTTGAATTCGTGGGACGACCCAGGGTCCCTTTTCCAGGAATGGCTCTAGGAGTATACTGATTCCAGGGACTCCATGTCAGCGTGCAAGAGCGTAGTGCGCGTGCGAGCTGTTATTATTTTGAAAGCAGAGGAGCACTGCTGCTTCTCGAGGTATCCATAGTCCATGTTGACATGCCATTTCCGTCGAACAATAAGTCGGGGACTCTACGGGCTTTTTATCTAGGGACGTTAACAGGTGGGCAAGACTAGTTCACCTTTTCACCTTGTGAGATT
Source organism: Odocoileus hemionus (assembly GCA_020976825.1). Classification (NCBI taxonomy): domain Eukaryota; kingdom Metazoa; phylum Chordata; class Mammalia; order Artiodactyla; family Cervidae; genus Odocoileus; species Odocoileus hemionus. The sequence continues at coordinate 44,809 of JAJLRB010001607.1, read as the reverse complement.
GACATAGCTAGAACCTACTGTATTGTCATGCCAACTGCAAATGGAAAATGCGCTGCTCTCCTTTGGAGTCAGGGCTTTCTCGTGTAATATGCCCCTTGAGGCTGCTATTTCAGGGTCCCTCCCTCTTATACAAATACCTTAGAGAAGCCTCCGCTTGGAGGGGCTACGTTGGAAAGGTGGCGCTACGTCCTCTTTGGATTCTAAGCCAGGGAATGCAGCTCATCAACTCGAGGCTAATTTGGCGAATCATGCACACGGCCAGCAGTCCTTATGTTAGTCTATCTCTGCGAACTGTAACTTTGTACTCATCTAACACTTGGCGCACGTTGTTCCCCCCCTCAACACACAAACTCTTCTGGAGTTAGATCACACACAATAGTATTATCTAACGCCTCATGTTCGTGTTAGACGGATAGACTGAGGGATTCGCCCACGTGTGCGGCTCGAAGTGCAGCGTGTGAAAGCTGTCTTCGCAGAAACACACATGCGTGCTGAGAGCGAGATGGTTCGGCCCATGGCAGCTCCTTCGCGATGCTGGCCTGACCTCGCGGGTCCCCGCTCTAATTCGATGACAATAGACTGTTTTTTGCGAACTCCTTCTCAGCGAAATTCCATCAAGCAACGTCAAGGCTCCTGGGTACTGGTTTCCCAGGGGGGGGCTCACGGGAAATTTGCTATGCATCCGCGCAGTTTGTACAGGGAATCGGGCCTCAATACGCGCGTGGAGGGGGAAGGGTCTCATTCGTTTCCTGGAGTTGCGGCGGGGACCTGGAGTAACATTCGCAACTTACAGGCGGGGTATGGGCCCTTCAACCTCTGTGTTTGTTTCACCGAACTCATGGAACAAACACCTGTTCGAGTTTCGAGGGGTAACACTTCAGGGAGTTCTAGTTTCTCTTCGATGCTTGGCAGGGCAAAAGGGGACGCTTTCTTCTCGACGGTGAGTGGGGGACCTCAGGGTCCCTGTAATTCAGTAAGCCCGAGGGGGTTAATGGGATTCCTGTCAATGTTCAAGAAGAAGTCAGGCTCCATTCACACTAATTTATGAAGCAGTGGAACTCTGCGTTGCCTCTTGAAAAGTGTCCGAGCAGCATGTTGGGATGCATTACCCATCGAAAGGGAGTCGGGGACTCTAGGGCAATTCTCTAGGTGACGCCGCAGCCGTGAGTGCAGGAAACATTCCTATGTCAACTTGACTGAGAGAAAGACTGACCTGTATTCCAAGCCACTGCACAGGAAATCCTGCCCTCCTTGCGAGTTCCAGGGCTTCTCGGTGTATATTCCCATTTGAAGCAGCCTATTATCAGGGACCCTACCCTTCATAACCTATGTCTGAGAAAATGCCTCACTCTTGAGGGGCTTGTGGAATAGGGTGGCCTATGTCTGTAGATGTCTAAGCTCAGGGAATCAGATCTCATCTTCGAAGGCCAATTTGGAGTACACGGAAGAAGCCAGGGAGCTGCGAGTTGCTCGAGCCATGGAGCACTTGATACACACACTCTCGCTAGAGTGCGCTTGGCACGTTGGGACATCCGAGCTGTGAAGCGCGCGCTGGGAGCTTGCCTAAATGGAGTCAAGCCTCAGGTGGTGGGTTTTGATGGCGTGAACGGGGGATTGGTCTGGAGTTCAATCCAAGGGGTACAGTCGAGTCCGTCATTTCGATCTATGAATTTGGGAGCGCGCGATGTGGAGGCGACCAAGCGGTGCGATGGACACAGATTGAGCGGCGCGGGTAGCGGAGTCTGGTGCGGCCGCCTCTATTTGTGACATGTGTTTTTAGGCGAATCTGTCTCGACATCCACCAAGCAAGTGTCGAGGCTCCTGTCATGTTTCAGGGGGCTCAACGAAATTGCTCTGATGCAGTGCAGGGAACTCGGGCTTTCATCTCGCGATGGGCAGGGGGATGGTCTCATGGTTTGTTTCTCGAGGTTGCGGCGGGGGACCTTGGGGATACAATCTCGACTTACGGCGGGGATTGGCCTTAAACCCTCCGTGTTTTTGTTCAACCGAACTCAGGAGTCCTGTCGAGTTACGAGGGAACACCTCAGGAGTCTTCTTCGGGCTGGCAGGGCCCAAAGGGACGCTCTCGAGGTGAGTCGGGGACCGGGTCCCTTTCAGTCGCACAGGGCTACAGGGATTCCTGTCACTGTTCAAGAGGAGTTCAGGCTCCGTCAATATTTGAAGCAGTGGCTTGCGTGTTTCGAGGTGTCAGAGGCATGTGAGGCATTCGTCGAAAAGGTGTCGGGCGGCCTATTGCTTTCCTCTAGGGGTTACCACGATGGTGCAAGACATCCCTTCAGCTTGTGAGGATGAAAAAGACTAGACTGTATTTTAAGGACACTGCATGGGAAACCCGGGCTCCTTTCGAGTCGGGCTTCTCGGTGTTATATGCCCCATTGAGGCAGCAATCTCAGGGTCCCTCCCCTCCTATTTTGCTGAGAGAAGCCTCCTCTTGAGGGGGATTGTGTGAAAGGTGGCCTTACGTCTTGAGTCTAAGCCCAGGGAATCAGCTCTCATCTCGAGGCCATTTGGGGTACACGGGAGTAGTCCTTGCGTTACTTGCTGAATTTGGTTATTCCTCTATGACTTGGGCCCGATTCTTCTCCGGGGAACCTCTGGAGTTTTTTTTTTTTTTTGCCTAAAAGGAGTCAAGCCTCAGGTCGTGTATGATGGGGGAAAGGGGGTTCTCTCTGGAGTCATTGCATGGGGAAGGCGGGCCTCATCTCGAGTTGGTTTTTGGCCCACATGTCGCTTCCTTCCGCGATGGCTGGTGTCACATCAGAGACCACTCTCTACTTAGTGACTGTGTTTTTGCGGTCTGTTTCGTACATCCATCAAGCAAGTTCGAGCCTCCTGTCGTCGTTTCCGGGGACTCACGAAATTGCTCTGCATGCAGTGAAGGGGAATCGGGCCCTCAATCTCGCTTGGAGGGGAAATCTCATGGTTTTTCTCGTGTTGCGGCGGGGACCTGGGGTACTTTCTCGAATTACGGCGGGGATGGCCCTTCAATACCTCGTGTGGTTCTACGATGTCGGACTCCTGTGGAGTTTCGATGGACAACCTCAGGAGTCTCTTCGAGGCTTGGACAGGGCAAAAGGCAAAGCTTCTCGAGGTGGAGTCGGGAGACCAGGGGTCCCTTTCCAGTAGTCACAGGGATTCATGGGACTCATGTCAATGTTCAAGAGGAGTCAGGCTCCGTCAAATTTTGAAGCAGTGAGCTCTGCGTGCCTCTCGAGGTGTCAGAGGCATGTGAGGCATTCCGTCGAAAGGAGTCGGGGACCTAGGGCTTTCTCTAGGGACTCCACAGGTGGTGCAGACATCCCTTCACCTTGTGAGATGAAAGACTAGACTGTATTCAAGCCACTGCAAGGAAACCCGGCCTCCTTTCGAGTCAGGGCTTCTCGGTGTATATGCCCATTGAGGCAGCAATCTCAGGGTCCCTCCCTCATACCTATTGCTGAGAGAAGCCTCCTCTTGAGGGGCTTGTGGAAAGGTGGCCTACGTCTTGAGTCTAAGCCAGGGAATCAGCTCTCATCTCGAGGCAATTTGGGGTACACGGAGCAGTCCTCGAGTTGCTCTGCTGAACTTGGTACTCCTCTAGACTTGGCCCGTTGTTCTCGGGGAACCTCTGGAGTTGCCTAAAGGGAGTCAAGCCTCAGGTCGTGTTTGATGGGGAACGGGGGATGGCTCTGGAGTCAATGCAGGGGAAGCGGGCCTCATCTCGAGTTGATTGGGGGGCCCATGGAGCTCCTTCGCGATGCTGGTGTGACCTCAGGGTCCCTCTCTACTTGTGACAGTGTTTTTGCGGACTGTCTCGACATCCATCAAGCAAGTCGAGGCTCCTGACATGTTTCAGGGGGCTCACGGAATTGCTCTGCATGCAGTGCAGGGGAATCGGGCCTCATCTCGCTTGGAGGGGGAAGTCTCATGGTTTTTCTCGAGTTGCGGCGGGGACCTGGGGTACATTCTCGACTTACGGCGGGGATGGCCCTTCAACCCTCGTGTGGTTCAACGAAGTCAGGACTCCTGTCGAGTTACGAGGGACACCTCAGGAGTCTCTTCGAGGCTTGGCAGGGCAAAAGGGACGCTTCTCGAGGTGAGTCGGGAGACCCAGGGTCCCTTTCCAGTAGCCACAGGGATACTGGGATTCCTGTCAATGTTCAAGAGGAGTCAGGCTCCGTCAAATTTTGAAGCAGTGAGCTCTGCGTGCCTCTCGAGGTGTCAGAGGCAGGCATGTGAGGCATTCCGTCGAAAGGAGTCGGGGACCTAGGGCTTTCTCTAGGGACTCCACAGGTGGTGCAGACATCCCTTCACCTTGTGAGATGAAAGACTAGACTGTATTCAAGCCACTGCAAGGAAACCCGGCCTCCTTTCGAGTCAGGGCTTCTCGGTGTATATGCCCATTGAGGCAGCAATCTCAGGGTCCCTCCCTCATACCTATTGCTGAGAGAAGCCTCCTCTTGAGGGGCTTGTGGAAAGGTGGCCTACGTCTTGAGTCTAAGCCAGGGAATCAGCTCTCATCTCGAGGCAATTTTGGGGTACACGGAGCAGTCCTCGAGTTGCTCTGCTGAACTTGGTACTCCTCTAGACTTGGCCCGTTGTTCTCGGGAACCTCTGGAGTTGCCTAAAGGGAGTCAAGCCTCAGGTCGTGTTTGATGGGGAACGGGGGATGGCTCTGGAGTCAATGCAGGGGAAGCGGGCCTCATCTCGAGTTGATTTGGGGCCCATGGAGCTCCTTCGCGATGCTGGTGTGACCTCAGGGTCCCTCTCTACTTGTGACAGTGTTTTTGCGGACTGTCTCGACATCCATCAAGCAAGTCGAGGCTCCTGACATGTTTCAGGGGGCTCACGGAATTGCTCTGCATGCAGTGCAGGGGAATCGGGCCTCATCTCGCTTGGAGGGGGAAGTCTCATGGTTTTTCTCGAGTTGCGGCGGGGACCTGGGGTACATTCTCGACTTACGGCGGGGATGGCCCTTCAACCCTCGTGTTTGTTCAACGAAGTCAGGACTCCTGTCGAGTTACGAGGGACACCTCAGGAGTCTCTTCGAGGCTTGGCAGGGCAAAAGGGACGCTTCTCGAGGTGAGTCGGGAGACCCAGGGTCCCTTTCCAGTAGCCACAGGGATACTGGGATTCCTGTCAATGTTCAAGAGGAGTCAGGCTCCGTCAAATTTTGAAGCAGTGAGCTCTGCGTGCCTCTCGAGGTGTCAGAGGCATGTGAGGCATTCCGTCGAAAGGAGTCGGGGACCTAGGGCTTTCTCTAGGGACTCCACAGGTGGTGCAGACATCCCTTCACCTTGTGAGATGAAAGACTAGACTGTATTCAAGCCACTGCAAGGAAACCCGGCCTCCTTTCGAGTCAGGGCTTCTCGGTGTATATGCCCATTGAGGCAGCAATCTCAGGGTCCCTCCCTCATACCTATTGCTGAGAGAAGCCTCCTCTTGAGGGGCTTGTGGAAAGGTGGCCTACGTCTTGAGTCTAAGCCAGGGAATCAGCTCTCATCTCGAGGCAATTTGGGGTACACGGAGCAGTCCTCGAGTTGCTCTGCTGAACTTGGTACTCCTCTAGACTTGGCCCGTTGTTCTCGGGGAACCTCTGGAGTTGCCTAAAGGGAGTCAAGCCTCAGGTCGTGTTTGATGGGGAACGGGGGATGGCTCTGGAGTCAATGCAGGGGAAGCGGGCCTCATCTCGAGTTGATTTGGGGCCCATGGAGCTCCTTCGCGATGCTGGTGTGACCTCAGGGTCCCTCTCTACTTGTGACAGTGTTTTTGCGGACTGTCTCGACATCCATCAAGCAAGTCGAGGCTCCTGACATGTTTCAGGGGGCTCACGGAATTGCTCTGCATGCAGTGCAGGGGAATCGGGCCTCATCTCGCTTGGAGGGGGAAGTCTCATGGTTTTTCTCGAGTTGCGGGCGGGGACCTGGGGTACATTCTCGACTTACGGCGGGGATGGCCCTTCAACCCTCGTGTTGTTCAACGAAGTCAGGACTCCTGTCGAGTTACGAGGGACACCTCAGGAGTCTCTTCGAGGCTTGGCAGGGCAAAAAGGGACGCTTCTCGAGGTGAGTCGGGAGACCCAGGGTCCCTTTCCAGTAGCCACAGGGATACTGGGATTCCTGTCAATGTTCAAGAGGAGTCAGGCTCCGTCAAATTTTGAAGCAGTGAGCTCTGCGTGCCTCTCGAGGTGTCAGAGGCATGTGAGGCATTCCGTCGAAAGGAGTCGGGGGACCTAGGGCTTTCTCTAGGGACTCCACAGGTGGTGCAGACATCCCTTCACCTTGTGAGATGAAAGACTAGACTGTATTCAAGCCACTGCAAGGAAACCCCGGCCTCCTTTCGAGTCAGGGCTTCTCGGTGTATATGCCCATTGAGGCAGCAATCTCAGGGTCCCTCCCTCATACCTATTGCTGAGAGAAGCCTCCTCTTGAGGGGCTTGTGGAAAGGTGGCCTACGTCTTGAGTCTAAGCCAGGGAATCAGCTCTCATCTCGAGGCAATTTGGGGTACACGGAGCAGTCCTCGAGTTGCTCTGCTGAACTTGGTACTCCTCTAGACTTGGCCCGTTGTTCTCGGGGAACCTCTGGAGTTGCCTAAAGGGAGTCAAGCCTCAGGTCGTGTTTGATGGGGAACGGGGGATGGCTCTGGAGTCAATGCAGGGGAAGCGGGCCTCATCTCGAGTTGATTTGGGGCCCATGGAGCTCCTTCGCGATGCTGGTGTGACCTCAGGGTCCCTCTCTACTTGTGACAGTGTTTTTGCGGACTGTCTCGACATCCATCAAGCAAGTCGAGGCTCCTGACATGTTTCAGGGGGCTCACGGAATTGCTCTGCATGCAGTGCAGGGGAATCGGGCCTCATCTCGCTTGGAGGGGGAAGTCTCATGGTTTTTCTCGAGTTGCGGCGGGGACCTGGGGTACATTCTCGACTTACGGCGGGGATGGCCCTTCAACCCTCGTGTTTGTTCAACGAAGTCAGGACTCCTGTCGAGTTACGAGGGACACCTCAGGAGTCTCTTCGAGGCTTGGCAGGGCAAAAGGGACGCTTCTCGAGGTGAGTCGGGAGACCCAGGGTCCCTTTCCAGTAGCCACAGGGATACTGGGATTCCTGTCAATGTTCAAGAGGAGTCAGGCTCCGTCAAATTTTGAAGCAGTGAGCTCTGCGTGCCTCTCGAGTGTCAGAGGCATGTGAGGCATTCCGTCGAAAGGAGTCGGGGACCTAGGGCTTTCTCTAGGGACTCCACAGGTGGTGCAGACATCCCTTCACCTTGTGAGATGAAAGACTAGACTGTATTCAAGCCACTGCAAGGAAACCCGGCCTCCTTTCGAGTCAGGGCTTCTCGGTGTATATGCCCATTGAGGCAGCAATCTCAGGGTCCCTCCCTCATACCTATTGCTGAGAGAAGCCTCCTCTTGAGGGGCTTGTGGAAAGGTGGCCTACGTCTTGAGTCTAAGCCAGGGAATCAGCTCTCATCTCGAGGCAATTTGGGGTACACGGAGCAGTCCTCGAGTTGCTCTGCTGAACTTGGTACTCCTCTAGACTTGGCCCGTTGTTCTCGGGGAACCTCTGGAGTTGCCTAAAGGGAGTCAAGCCTCAGGTCGTGTTTGATGGGGAACGGGGGATGGCTCTGGAGTCAATGCAGGGGAAGCGGGCCTCATCTCGAGTTGATTTGGGGCCCATGGAGCTCCTTCGCGATGCTGGTGTGACCTCAGGGTCCCTCTCTACTTGTGACAGTGTTTTTGCGGATGTCTCGACATCCATCAAGCAAGTCGAGGCTCCTGACATGTTTCAGGGGGCTCACGGAATTGCTCTGCATGCAGTGCAGGGGAATCGGGCCTCATCTCGCTTGGAGGGGGAAGTCTCATGGTTTTTCTCGAGTTGCGGCGGGGACCTGGGGTACATTCTCGACTTACGGCGGGGATGGCCCTTCAACCCTCGTGTTTGTTCAACGAAGTCAGGACTCCTGTCGAGTTACGAGGGACACCTCAGGAGTCTCTTCGAGGCTTGGCAGGGCAAAAGGGACGCTTCTCGAGGTGAGTCGGGAGACCCAGGGTCCCTTTCCAGTAGCCACAGGGATACTGGGATTCCTGTCAATGTTCAAGAGGAGTCAGGCTCCGTCAAATTTTGAAGCAGTGAGCTCTGCGTGCCTCTCGAGGTGTCAGAGGCATGTGAGGCATTCCGTCGAAAGGAGTCGGGGACCTAGGGCTTTCTCTAGGGACTCCACAGGTGGTGCAGACATCCCTTCACCTTGTGAGATGAAAGACTAGACTGTATTCAAGCCACTGCAAGGAAACCCGGCCTCCTTTCGAGTCAGGGCTTCTCGGTGTATATGCCCATTGAGGCAGCAATCTCAGGGTCCCTCCCTCATACCTATTGCTGAGAGAAGCCTCCTCTTGAGGGGCTTGTGGAAAGGTGGCCTACGTCTTGAGTCTAAGCCAGGGAATCAGCTCTCATCTCGAGGCAATTTGGGGTACACGGAGCAGTCCTCGAGTTGCTCTGCTGAACTTGGTACTCCTCTAGACTTGGCCCGTTGTTCTCGGGGAACCTCTGGAGTTGCCTAAAGGGAGTCAAGCCTCAGGTCGTGTTTGATGGGGAACGGGGGATGGCTCTGGAGTCAATGCAGGGGAAGCGGGCCTCATCTCGAGTTGATTTGGGGCCCATGGAGCTCCTTCGCGATGCTGGTGTGACCTCAGGGTCCCTCTCTACTTGTGACAGTGTTTTTGCGGACTGTCTCGACATCCATCAAGCAAGTCGAGGCTCCTGACATGTTTCAGGGGGCTCACGGAATTGCTCTGCATGCAGTGCAGGGGAATCGGGCCTCATCTCGCTTGGAGGGGGAAGTCTCATGGTTTTTCTCGAGTTGCGGCGGGGACCTGGGGTACATTCTCGACTTACGGCGGGGATGGCCCTTCAACCCTCGTGTTTGTTCAACGAAGTCAGGACTCCTGTCGAGTTACGAGGGACACCTCAGGAGTCTCTTCGAGGCTTGGCAGGGCAAAAGGGACGCTTCTCGAGGTGAGTCGGGAGACCCAGGGTCCCTTTCCAGTAGCCACAGGGATACTGGGATTCCTGTCAATGTTCAAGAGGAGTCAGGCTCCGTCAAATTTTGAAGCAGTGAGCTCTGCGTGCCTCTCGAGGTGTCAGAGGCATGTGAGGCATTCCGTCGAAAGGAGTCGGGGACCTAGGGCTTTCTCTAGGGACTCCACAGGTGGTGCAGACATCCCTTCACCTTGTGAGATGAAAGACTAGACTGTATTCAAGCCACTGCAAGGAACCCGGCCTCCTTTCGAGTCAGGGCTTCTCGGTGTATATGCCCATTGAGGCAGCAATCTCAGGGTCCCTCCCTCATACCTATTGCTGAGAGAAGCCTCCTCTTGAGGGGCTTGTGGAAAGGTGGCCTACGTCTTGAGTCTAAGCCAGGGAATCAGCTCTCATCTCGAGGCAATTTGGGGTACACGGAGCAGTCCTCGAGTTGCTCTGCTGAACTTGGTACTCCTCTAGACTTGGCCCGTTGTTCTCGGGGAACCTCTGGAGTTGCCTAAAGGGAGTCAAGCCTCAGGTCGTGTTTGATGGGGAACGGGGGATGGCTCTGGAGTCAATGCAGGGGAAGCGGGCCTCATCTCGAGTTGATTTGGGGCCCATGGAGCTCCTTCGCGATGCTGGTGTGACCTCAGGGTCCCTCTCTACTTGTGACAGTGTTTTTGCGGACTGTCTCGACATCCATCAAGCAAGTCGAGGCTCCTGACATGTTTCAGGGGGCTCACGGAATTGCTCTGCATGCAGTGCAGGGGAATCGGGCCTCATCTCGCTTGGAGGGGGAAGTCTCATGGTTTTTTCTCGAGTTGCGGCGGGGACCTGGGGTACATTCTCGACTTACGGCGGGGATGGCCCTTCAACCCTCGTGTTGTTCAACGAAGTCAGGACTCCTGTCGAGTTACGAGGGACACCTCAGGAGTCTCTTCGAGGCTTGGCAGGGCAAAAGGACGCTTCTCGAGGTGAGTCGGGAGACCCAGGGTCCCTTTCCAGTAGCCACAGGGATACTGGGATTCCTGTCAATGTTCAAGAGGAGTCAGGCTCCGTCAAATTTTGAAGCAGTGAGCTCTGCGTGCCTCTCGAGGTGTCAGAGGCATGTGAGGCATTCCGTCGAAAGGAGTCGGGGACCTAGGGCTTTCTCTAGGGACTCCACAGGTGGTGCAGACATCCCTTCACCTTGTGAGATGAAAGACTAGACTGTATTCAAGCCACTGCAAGGAAGCCGGCCTCCTTTCGAGTCAGGGCTTCTCGGTGTATATGCCCATTGAGGCAGCAATCTCAGGGTCCCTCCCTCATACCTATTGCTGAGAGAAGCCTCCTCTTGAGGGGCTTGTGGAAAGGTGGCCTACGTCTTGAGTCTAAGCCAGGGAATCAGCTCTCATCTCGAGGCAATTTGGGGTACACGGAGCAGTCCTCGAGTTGCTCTGCTGAACTTGGTACTCCTCTAGACTTGGCCCGTTGTTCTCGGGGAACCTCTGGAGTTGCCTAAAGGGAGTCAAGCCTCAGGTCGTGTTTGATGGGGAACGGGGGATGGCTCTGGAGTCAATGCAGGGGAAGCGGGCCTCATCTCGAGTTGATTTGGGGCCCATGGAGCTCCTTCGCGATGCTGGTGTGACCTCAGGGTCCCTCTCTACTTGTGACAGTGTTTTTGCGGACTGTCTCGACATCCATCAAGCAAGTCGAGGCTCCTGACATGTTTCAGGGGGCTCACGGAATTGCTCTGCATGCAGTGCAGGGGAATCGGGCCTCATCTCGCTTGAGGGGGAAGTACGCATTGGTTTTTCTCGAGTTGCGGCGGGAACTGGGTACATTCTCGACTTGCGGCGGGGATGGCCCCTTCAACCCTTCGTGTTTGTTCAACGAAGCAGGAGTCCTGTCGAGTTACGAGGGACACCTCAGAGTCTCTTCCGAGGCTTGGCAGGGCCAAAAGGGACGCTTCTAGAGCTGAGTCGGAGACCCAGGGTTCCTTTCCAGTAGCCACAGGGATACTGGGATTCCTGTCAATGTTCAAGAGGAGTCAGGCTCCGTCCAATTTTGAAGAATTGAGCTCTGGTGCTTCCTCGTGAGTGTCCAGAAGGCATGTGGAAGTCATTCCGTCGAAAGGTAGTCGGGGAACCTAGGGATTTCTCTAGGGACTCCGACAGGTGGTGCAGACCATCCCTTCACCTTGTGAGATTGGAAAGACAAGACTGTATTCAAGCCACTGCAAGAAAATCCCTGCCTCCTTTTCGAGTCAGGACTTCTCGGTGTATTTGCCCATTGAGGCAGCAATCTTCAGGGTCCCTCCCTCATACCTATTGCTGATAGACGCCTCCTCTTGAGTGGCTTGTGGAAAGGTGGCCATACGTCTTTGAGGTCTAAGGCCAGGGAATCAGCTCTCATCTCGAGGCAATTTGGGGGTACACAGAGCAGTCCCTCGAGTTGCTCTGCTTGAAATTGGTACTTCCTCCTAATACCTTGGCCGGTTGTTCTCGGGGAACCTCTGAGGTGCCCCCAAAGGGAGTCCAGCCTCCAAGTCCTGTTTGATGGGGTACGGGGGATGGCCCTGGGATTCAATGCAGAGGGGAAGCGGGCCTCATCTCGAGGTTGATTTGGGGCCCATGGAGGCTCCTTCGCAGATGCTGGTGTGTCCTCAGGGTCCCTCTCTACTTGTGACAGAGTTTTTGCGGTACTGTTTCGTCAGCCATCATGGCAAGTCGTGGGCTCCTGAAATGTTTCATGGGGCTCACGGTATTGCTCTGCATGCATGTGGCTGGGGAAAGTATCGGGGCTTTCAGTCTCGCTTGGAGGTGGACGGTCCTCAATGTTTTTCTCGAATTTGCTGCAGGGGACCCCTGGGTTCACTTCTTCGACTTAACAGCGGGGATGGCCCTTCAAAACCTCGTGTTTGTTCAACGAAGTCAGGGCCTCCTGTCGAGTTTACGAGGACACCTCAGGAGTCTCTTCGAGGATTGTCAGGGCAAAAAGGGGTCGCTGTCTTGAGGTGGAGTCGGGAGGACCCAGGGTCCCATTTTCCAAGTTAGCCACAGTGATACTGGTGATTCCCGTCAATGTTCAAGAGAAGTCACGGACTCCGTCAACATTTTGAAATGCAGTGAGGCTCTGCGTGCCTCTCGGGGTGTTCAGAGGCATGTGAGGCATTCCCGTAGAAGGAGTCGGGGGACCTAGGGCTTTCTATAGGGACTCCACAGGTAGGATGCAGAACCATACTCTTCACCTTGTGAGATGAAAGACTAGACTGTTATTCAAAGCCACTGCAAGGAATCCCGGCCTCCTTTCGAAGGCAGGGCTTCTCGGTGTATTTGCCCATTGAGGTAGCAATCTCAGGGTCCCTTCCCTCATACCTATTGCTGAGAGAAGCCTCCTCTTGGAGGGGCATTGTGGAACGTCGGCCTACGTCTTGAGTCTAAGCCAGGGAATGCAGCTCTCATCTCGAGGCATTTTGGGTACACGGAGCAGTCCGCGAGTTTCTATGCTGAACATGGTACTCGTCTAGACTTGGCCCGTTGTTCTCCGGGAACCTCTGGAGTTGCCTAAAGGGAGTCAAGCTCAGGTCGTTTGTTGATGGGGAACTGGGGATGGCTCTGGGAGTCATATGCAGGGGAAGCGGTGCCTCATCTCGAGTTGATTTGGGGCCATGGAGCTCCTTCGCGATGCTGGTGTGAACTCAGGGTCCCTCTCTACTGTGACAGTGTTTTTGCGGACTGTCTCGACAAATCCATCAAGCAAGTCGAGGCTCTGACATGTTTCTGGGGGCTCACGGAATTGCTCTGCATGCAGTGCAGGGGAATCGGGCGGCCTCATCTCGGCTTGGAGGGGGTAAGTCTCATGGTTTTTCTCGAGTTGCCGCGGGGACCATGGGGTACATTCTCGACTTACGGCGGGGCATGGCCCTTCAACCCTCGTGTTTTGTTCAACGAAGTCAGGACTCCTGTCGAGTTACGAGGGACACATCAGGAGTCCTCTTCGAGGCTTGGCAGGGCAAAAGGGAACGCTTCTTCTTTCTCGAGGTGAGTCGGGAGGACCCAGGGTCCCTTTCCAGTAGCCACAGGGATACTGGGATTACCTGTTCAATGTTCAAGAGGAGTCAGGTTCCGTCAAATTTTTTGAAGCAGTGTGCTCTGCGTGTCTCTCGGGGTGTCAGAGGCATGTGAGGCATTGCCGTGCGAAAGGAGTCGGGGACCTAGGGCTTTCTCTAGGGACTCCACAAGTGGTGCAGACATCCCTTCACCTTGTGAGATGAAAGACTAGACTGTATTCAAGCCACTGCAAGGAAAACCCGGCCTCCTTTCGAGTCAGGGCTTCTCGGTGTATATGCCATTGAGGCAGCAATCTCAGGGTCCCTCCCTCATACCTAATTGCTGAGAGAAGCCTCCTCTTGAGGGGCTTGTGGAAAGGTGGCCTACGTCTTGAGTCTAAGCCAGGGAATCAGCTCTCATCTCGAGGCAATTTGGGGGTACACGGAGCAGTCCTCGAGTTGCTCTGCTGAACTTGGTACTCTCTAGACTTGGCCCGTAGTTTCTCGGGAACCTCTGGAGTTGCCTAAAGGGAGTCAAGCCTCAGGGTCGTGTTTGATTGGGGAACGGGGGATGGCTCTGGAGTCAATGCAGGGAAGCGGGCCTCATCTCGAGTTGTATTTGGGGCCCATGAGCTCCTTCGCAATGCTGGTGTGACCTCAGGGTTCCTCTCTACTTGTGACAGTGTTTTTGCGGACTGTCTCGACATCCATCAAGCAAGTCGAGGCTCCTGACATGTTTTCGGGGGCTCACGGAATTGCTCTGCATGCAGTGCAGGGGAATAGGGCCTCATCTCGCTTGGAGGGGGAAGTCTCATGGTTTTTCTCGAGTTGCGGCGGGGACCTGGGGTACATTCTCGACTTACGGCGGGGATGGCCCTTCAACCCTCGTGTTTGTTCAACGAAGTCAGGACTCCTGTCGAGTTACTAGGGACACCTCAGGAGTCTCTTCGAGGCTTGGCAGGGCAAAAGGGACGCTTCTCGAGGTGAGTCGGGAGACCCAGGGTCCCTTTCCAGTAGCCACAGGGATACTGGGATTCCTGTCAATGTTCAAGAGGAGTCAGGCTCCGTTCAAATTTTGAAGCAGTGAGCTCTGCGTGCCTCTCGAGGTGTCAGAGGCATGTGAGGCATTCCGTCGAAAGGAGTCGGGACCTAGGGCTTTTCTCTAGGGACTCCACAGGTGGTGCAGACATCCCTTCAGCCTTGTGAGATGAAAGACTAGACTGTATTCAAGCCACTGCAAGGAAACCCGGCCTCCTTTCGAGTCAGGGCTTCTCGGTGTATATGCCCATTGAGGCAGCAATCTCAGGGTCCCTCCCTCATACCTATTGCTGAGAGAAGCCTCCTCTTGAGGGGCTTGTGGAAAAGGTGTGGCTTACGTCTTGAGTCTAAGCCAGGAATCAGCTCTCATCTCGAGGCAATTTGGGGTACACGGAGCAGTCCTCGAGTTTGCTCTGCTGAACTTGGTACTCGTCTAGACTTGGCCCCGTTGTTCTCCGGGGAACCTCTGGAGTTGCCCTAAAGGGAGTCAAGCCTCAGGTCGTGTTTGAGAACAAATGGGGCTCTGACTGGGGATGGCTCTGGAGTCAATGCAGGGGGAGCGGGGTAGGCGGGCCTCCCTCATCTCGAGTTTGATTTGGGGCCCATGGAGTGCCAGGAGCTCCTTCGCGATGCTGGTGTGACCTCAGGGTCCCTCTCTACTTGTGACAGTGTTTTTGCGGACTGTCTCGACATCCATCAAGGCAAGTCGAGGCTCCTAGACATGTTTCAGGGGGCTACGGAATTGCTCTGCATGCAGTGCAGGGGAATCGGGCATCATCTCGCTTGGAGGGGGAAGTCTCATGGTTTTTCTCGAGTTGCGGCGGGGACCTGGGGTACATTCTCGACTTACGGCGGGGGGATGGCCCTTCAACCCTCGTGTTTGTTCAACGAAGTCAGGACTCCTGTCGAGTTACGAGGGGGACACCTCAGGAGTCTCTTCGAGGCTTGGCAGGGCAAAAGGGACGCTTCTCGAGGTGAGTCGGGAGACCCAGGGTCCCTTTCCAGTAGCCACAGGGATACTGGGATTCCTGTCAATGTTCAAGAGGAGTCAGGCTCCGTCAAATTTTGAAGCAGTGAGCTCTGCGTGCCTCTCGAGGTGTCAGAGGCATGTGAGGCATTCCGTCGAAAGGAGTCGGGGACCTAGGGCTTTCTCTAGGGACTCCACAGGTGGTGCAGACATCCCTTCACCTTGTGAGATGAAAGACTAGACTGTATTCAAGCCACTGCAAGGAAACCCGGCCTCCTTTCGAGTCAGGGCTTCTCGGTGTATATGCCCATTGAGGCAGCAATCTCAGGGTCCCTCCCTCATACCTATTGCTGAGAGAAGCCTCCTCTTGAGGGGCTTGTGGAAAGGTGGCCTACGTCTTGAGTCTAAGCAAGGGAATCAGCTCTCATCTCGAGGCAATTTGGGGTACACGGAGCAGTCCTCGAGTTGCTCTGCTGAACTTGGTACTCCTCTAGACTTGGCCCGTTGTTCTCGGGGAACCTCTGGAGTTGCCTAAAGGGAGTCAAGCCTCAGGTCGTGTTTGATGGGAACGGGGGATGGCTCTGGAGTCAATGCAGGGGAAGCGGGCCTCATCTCGAGTTGATTTGGGGCCCATGGAGCTCCTTCGCGATGCTGGTGTGACCTCAGGGTCCCTCTCTACTTGTGACAGTGTTTTTGCGGACTGTCTCGACCCCCATCAAGCAAGTCGAGGCTCCTGACATGTTTCAGGGGGCTCACGGAATTGCTCTGCATGCAGTGCAGGGGAATCGGGCCTCATCTCGCTTGGAGGGGGGGGGAAGTCTCATGATGGTTTTTTCCTCTTGTTTTTTCTCGAGTTGCGGCGGGGGACCTGGGGTACATTCTCGACTTGCGGCGGGGATGGCCCTTCAACCCTCGTCAAAAATTTTGTTCAACGAAAGTCAGGAGTCCTGTCGAGGTTACGACGGGACACCTCAGGAGTCTCTTTCGAGGCTTTTTGGCAGGGCAAAAGGAACGCTTCTCGAGGCTGAGTCGAGGGGATAATCGATACCCAGGGACCCCTTTTCCAGTTAGCCACAGGGATACTGGGATTTTCCTGTCAAGTTCAAGAGGAGTCAGGCGAGGCTCCGTCAAATTTTGAAGCATGGTTAAGTGAGCTACCTGCGTTTGAGTTGCCCCTCTCGAGGTGTCGTGGGGTACGGCATGTGAGGGCATTCCTGATATTTTAATTCGACGAAAAGGAGGAAGTTCGGGGACCTAGGGCTTTCTCTAGGGGGGGGGGGGAGCTCCACAGGTGGGTGCAGACATCCCCTGTTTCCAGGGCTTGTGAGATGAAAGACTAGCGACTGATATTCAAAAGCCACCTTGCAAGGGAAATCCGAAAGCCGCCCTCCTTTTTCGAGTCAGGGGCTTCTCGGTGTATATGCCCATTGATTGGCAGCAGCAATCTCAGGGTCCCCTCCCTCATACCTATTGTATATTGTGATGAGAGGAAGCCATCCTCTTGAGGGGGCTTGGTGGGAAAGGTGGCTTACGGTCTTGAGTTTACTAAGAAGCCAGGGAACAGTCAAGCTCTCATCTCGAGGGGCAATTTGGGGTACAAAACGGAGCAGTCCTCGAGATTGGGGACTCTGCTGCAACTTGGTACTTTACTCTTAGACTTGGACCCCGTTAGTTCTCGGGGAAAACCTCTGGAGTTGCCTTAAAGGGATAGGTCAAGCTCTTCGGTCGTGTTTGATGGGGAAACTTGGGGCGGGGATGGCCTCTGGAGTCAAGCAGGGGGCCATAAGCGGGGGGCGGGCCTCATCTCGAGTTTGATTTGGGGCCCATGGAGCTCACTTCGCGATGCTGGATGTGACCTCAGCGGGTCCCCTCTGCGTCTACGTTTTCGTGTAACACAGTGTTTTTGTGCGGACTGTCTCGACAACTACATCAAGAAAGCATGTCGAGCGCACCTCCTGACTATGTTTTCTTAGCGTTCTGCACTCGGCTCACGGATTTTGCCTCTGCATGCAGGTGCAAGAGGGAATCGGTGCTTCATCTCTGCATATGGTTCATGTTAGGGGGTAACAGTTCTTATGGTTCTATGCTAGCGAAGTGTTGCCCACGGCCCTGGTGCGCCGCGTCCTTTGGTGGTTAACCTTCTCTCGAACGTAACTTGCGCCCGGGTGAAAGGAGTGGACTAATCATAGCCCCTCGTGTTGGTTTTTGCCACGATACAGTGCAGGCACTGCCTCTCGTCGAGTTAACGAGGGTACACCTCAGGTCAGTTCCGCCTGCATAGCCAGGGCCCGTCCGGCAGACCGGGCACAAAGGATACCACCGGTGTCTCGATGTGAATACGGCGAGACTCAGGTGTCCCTTTTCCAGTCAGCCACTGCGATACTGGCTGAGTGCTCTGTCAGTAGTTTCACAAGAGGGGAGTCTGCAGCCTCAGTCAAATTTTGACATTTGCCAGTGCAGCACTACTTTACGTAGTGCCTCTCCGGGCAAGGTGTCTGAGAGGAATAGTGGTAGGCATCTCCGTCGAAAGGAGTCTGGGACTCACTAGAGGGCTTTTCTTCTGAGCGGAGATCCTACTACAGTTTGGACTGCTAGAATCTTTCCCTTCACTCTTGTTAACGATGAAAAATGACCTAGAGCTTTGAACTTAATTACAAGCCTTGCCACTGCAAGGATAAGATCGGCTCATACCTCTTTCCGAAATGTACAGGGGCTCCCTTCTCGCGGTTTGTCGTTATATTGCACATTGACGGCATAGCCAATATCTACGAGGTGCCGTCCCAGCTAATACACTGTTGCTAAATTCGAAACGAGCTAGCCGTCCTCTTGATTGGCCGGTCGTGTGGTCTACATGAGTGTGACTCTCATTCGTCGTTGAGTGATCTAAGCACAGGAATTCAATGCATCTTAGCACTCTTTTGAGGCCATTATGTGGGAACTACATAAGGAAGCAAGTTCCTCGAGTGTGCTTCTGAACTTGCATACTTTAAGGTAACTACCTCGATGCAAGACTAGACTCCCGGTCTTCGCGATCTCCGGTGAAAACTTCGTGTGAATTCAGTTGCTTAAAGGGGAGTCATTGCACTCAGGTCTAGTGTTTGATGGGGTACTGTGCAGGGATGGCTCTCGGAGTCAATGCTGAGGGTCCACAGCTATAACGCGCCCCCGGCCTAAGCTCGACTCCGTGATATTGGCGCCCATGGTGCTCTCTACTTCGTCGATGCTTGTGCTCTGGTGTCGGAACTTGGTTGTGGTGCGTGTTGACTATCAGGACAGGTCCATAGATGGCCAAGGCGCAAGCTCCGGATAGGCGGGTGTGGGTCTTTGAATTGCTGGAGTCGGGGGTGTTAGGCTGGTTTGTAGGTGGTATGCTTATGTTTACAGGACCGGCCTCACGGGGAATTGATAACTGCATGCAAGTATTTGAGTTGCGTCTCGGTGGCGGATAGCATATGGGGGGTTGGGTTGAGGATGGGCATCGCCATTCGTAATGCTTAGACTCTGTGGCTCAGGGTGTAGGGTTGTTGGGAGGGGCGGTAAGGATCTTGTGGCGAATGTATTGCACTGTCGCCTTGGTGATGAGTTTGAATTCTCAATGTGTGCCTGTTATGTCGAGGTTTTGCGGCGGTGACCTGGGGTACTTTCTCCACTTAAACGGCGGGATGGCCCTTCAACCCTGTTTGGTTCAAAAACGAAGTCAGGGAAGACTCCTGTCGAGTACGAGGGACACCTCAGGGTCCTCTTCGTTAGTTGGCTTGGCAGGCAAAAGGAACGGCTTCTCGAGGTTGAGTCGGGAGACCCAGGGTCCCCTTTCTCGAGTAGCCACAGGGATTTCTGGGATTCCTGTCAGTGTTCAAAGAGGAGTCAGGGCTCCGGTCAAAATTTTTGATTTTTGAAGCAGTGACCTCTCTGCGTGCCTCTCGAGATGTCAGAGGCATGGTGAGGGAGCATTTCCGTCGAAAGGAGAGATTCGGGGACCTAGGGCTTTCTTCTCTAGGACTTCCACAGGTGGGCTCGTGCAGATCATCCTCCCTTCACCTTGTGAATGAAAGACTAGACTGTATTCAAAGAAGCCACATGCAAGGGAAAGAACCGGTGCCTCCTTTCGAGTCAGGGCTTCTCGGTGTAAATATGCCCATTGAGGCATCAACTCTCAGGGTCCCTCCCTCAATAACTTAATAATACCTATTGCTGAGAAGAAGGCCCTCCCTCTTTGAGGGGGCCTTTGTGGAAAGGTGGCCTACGTCTTGAGTCTATATAGGCTCCAGGGAATCAGCTCTCATCTTCGAGGCAATTTGGGGTAACAGCACGGACGCAGGAAATCCTCGAGTTGCTCTGCTGAACTTGGGTAGCTTTCCTCTAGACTTGGCCCCCGTTGTTCTCTCGGGGAACCTCTGGAGTTGCCTAAAGGGAGTCAAGCCTCAGGTCGTGTTTGATGGGGGAACGGGGGATGGGCTCCTGGAGTCAATGCAGGGGAAGCGGGCCTCATCTCGAGTTGATTTGGGGCCCATGGAGCTCCTTCGCGATGCTGGTGTGACCTCACAGGGTCCCTCTACTATCTTGTGACAGTGTTTTTTGCGAGGGACTGTGGTCCTCGACATCCATCAAGCAAGTCGAGGCTCCTGACATGTTCTTCAGGGGCTCTCACGCAATTGCTCTGCATGCAGTGCAGGGGAATCGGGGCCTCATCTCGCTTGGAGGGGAAGTCTCATGTTTTTCCCCCTCGAGATTGGCGGCGGGGACCTGGGGTACATTCCTCGACTTACGGCGGGGGATGGCCCTTCAAACCTCGTGTTGTTCAACGAAGTCAGGAATCCTGTCGAGTTACGAGGGACACCTCATGAGTCTCTTCGAGCTTGGCAGGCAAAAGGGAACGCTTCTCGAGGTGATCGGGAGACCCAGGGTCCCTTTCCAGTAGCCACAAGTGATACTGGGATTCCCTGTCAATGTTCAAGAGGAGTCAGGCTCCGTCAAATTTTGAAGCAGTGAGCTCTGCGTGCCTCTCGAGGTGTCAGAGGCATGTGAGGCCATTCCGTCGAAAGGAGTCGGGGACCTAGGGCTTTCTCTAGGGACTCCACAGGTGGTGCAGACATCCCTTCACCTTGTGAGATGAAAGACTAGACTGTATTCAAGCCACTGCAAGGAAAGCCGGCCTCCTTTTCGAGTCAGGGCTTCTCGGTGTATATGCCCATTGAGGCAGCAATCTCAGGGTCCCTCCCCTCATACCTATTGCTGAGAGAAGCCTCCTCTTGAGGGGCTTGTGGAAAGGTGGCCTACGTCTTGAGTCCTTCTAAGCCAGGAATCAGCTCTCATCTCGAGGCAATTTGGGGTACACGAGCATCAGTCCTCGAGTTGCTCTGCTGAACTTGGTACTCCTCTAGACTTGGCCCGTTGTTCTCGGGGAACCTCTGGAGTTGCCTAAAGGGAGTCAAGCCTCAGGTCGTGTTTGATGGGGAACGGGGGGATGGCTCTGGAGTCAATGCAGGGGAAGCGGGCCTCATCTCGAGTTGATTTGGGGCCCATGGAGCTCCTTCGCGATGCTGGTGTGACCCTCAGGGTCCCTCTCTACTTGTGACAGTGTTTTTGCGGACTGTCTCGACATCCATCAAGCAAGTCGAGGCTCCTGACATGTTTCAGGGGGCTCACGGAATTGCTCTGCATGCAGTGCAGGGGAATCGGGCCTCATCTCGCTTGGAGGGGGAAGTCTCATGGTTTTTCTCGAGTTGCGCGGGCGGGGACCTGGGGTACATTCTCGACTTACGGCGGGGGATGGCCCTTCAACCCTCGTGTTGGTTCAACGAAGTCAGGACTCCTGTCGAGTTACGAGGGACACCTCAGGAGTCTCTTCGAGGCTTGGCAGGGCAAAAGGGACGCTTCTCGAGGTGAGTCGGGAGACCCAGGGTCCCTTTCCAGTAGCCACAGGGATACTGGGATTCCTGTCAATGTTCAAGAGGAGTCAGGCTCCGTCAAATTTTGAAGCAGTGAGCTCTGCGTGCCTCTCGAGGTGTCAGAGGCATGTGAGGCATTCCGTCGAAAGGAGTCGGGGACCTAGGGCTTTCTCTAGGGACTCCACAGGTGGTGCAGACATCCCTTCACCTTGTGAGATGAAAGACTAGACTGTATTCAAGCCACTGCAAGGAAACCCGGCCTCCTTTCGAGTCAGGGCTTCTCGGTGTATATGCCCATTGAGGCAGCAATCTCAGGGTCCCTCCCTCATACCTATTGCTGAGAGAAGCCTCCTCTTGAGGGGCTTGTGGAAAGGTGGCCTACGTCTTGAGTCTAAGCCAGGGAATCAGCTCTCATCTCGAGGCAATTTGGGGGGTACACGAGAGCAGTCCTCGAGTTGCTCTGCTGAACTTGGTACTCCTCTAGACTTGGCCCGTTGTTCTCGGGGAACCTCTGGAGTTGCCTAAAGGGAGTCAAGCCTCAGGTCGTGTTTGATGGGGAACGGGGATGGCTCTGGAGTCAATGCAGGGGAAGCGGGCCTCATCTCGAGTTGATTTGGGGCCCATGGAGCTCCTTCGCGATGCTGGTGTGACCTCAGGGTCCCTCTCTACTTGTGACAGTGTTTTTGCGGACTGTCTCGACATCCATCAAGCAAGTCGAGGCTCCTGACATGTTTCAGGGGGCTCACGGAATTGCTCTGCATGCAGTGCAGGGGAATCGGGCCTCATCTCGCTTGGAGGGGGAAGTCTCATGGTTTTTCTCGAGTTGCGGCGGGGACCTGGGTACATTCTCGACTTACGGCGGGGATGGCCCTTCAACCCTCGTGTTTGTTCAACGAAGTCAGGACTCCTGTCGAGTTACGAGGGACACCTCAGGAGTCTCTTCGAGGCTTGGCAGGGCAAAAGGGACGCTTCTCGAGGTGAGTCGGGAGACCCAGGGTCCCTTTCCAGTAGCCACAGGGATACTGGGATTCCTGTCAATGTTCAAGAGGAGTCAGGCTCCGTCAAATTTTGAAGCAGTGAGCTCTGCGTGCCTCTCGAGGTGTCAGAGGCATGTGAGGCATTCCGTCGAAAGGAGTCGGGGACCTAGGGCTTTCTCTAGGGACTCCACAGGTGGTGCAGACATCCCTTCACCTTGTGAGATGAAAGACTAGACTGTATTCAAGCCACTGCAAGGAAACCCGGCCTCCTTTCGAGTCAGGGCTTCTCGGTGTATATGCCCATTGAGGCAGCAATCTCAGGGTCCCTCCCTCATACCTATTGCTGAGAGAAGCCTCCTCTTGAGGGGCTTGTGGAAAGGTGGCCTACGTCTTGAGTCTAAGCCAGGGAATCAGCTCTCATCTCGAGGCAATTTGGGGTACACGGAGCAGTCCTCGAGTTGCTCTGCTGAACTTGGTACTCCTCTAGACTTGGCCCGTTGTTCTCGGGGAACCTCTGGAGTTGCCTAAAGGGAGTCAAGCCTCAGGTCGTGTTTGATGGGGAACGGGGGATGGCTCTGGAGTCAATGCAGGGGAAGCGGGCCTCATCTCGAGTTGATTTGGGGCCCATGGAGCTCCTTCGCGATGCTGGTGTGACCTCAGGGTCCCTCTCTACTTGTGACAGTGTTTTTGCGGACTGTCTCGACATCCATCAAGCAAGTCGAGGCTCCTGACATGTTTCAGGGGGGCTCACGGAATTGCTCTGCATGCAGTGCAGGGGAATCGGGCCTCATCTCGCTTGGAGGGGGAAGTCTCATGGTTTTTCTCGAGTTGCGGCGGGGACCTGGGGTACATTCTCGACTTACGGCGGGGATGGCCCTTCAAACCCTCGTGTTGGTTCAACGAAGTCAGGACTCCTGTCGAGTTACGAGGGACACCTCAGGAGTCTCTTCGAGGCTTGGCAGGGCAAAAGGGACGCTTCTCGAGGTGAGTCGGGAGACCCAGGGTCCCTTTCCAGTAGCCACAGGGATACTGGGATTCCTGTCAATGTTCAAGAGGAGTCAGGCTCCGTCAAATTTTGAAGCAGTGAGCTCTGCGTGCCTCTCGAGGTGTCAGAGGCATGTGAGGCATTCCGTCGAAAGGAGTCGGGGACCTAGGGCTTTCTCTAGGGACTCCACAGGTGGTGCAGACATCCCTTCACCTTGTGAGATGAAAGACTAGACTGTATTCAAGCCACTGCAAGGAAACCCGGCCTCCTTTCGAGTCAGGGCTTCTCGGTGTATATGCCCATTGAGGCAGCAATCTCAGGGTCCCTCCCTCATACCTATTGCTGAGAGAAGCCTCCTCTTGAGGGGCTTGTGGAAAGGTGGCCTACGTCTTGAGTCTAAGCCAGGGAATCAGCTCTCATCTCGAGGCAATTTGGGGTACACGGAGCAGTCCTCGAGTTGCTCTGCTGAACTTGGTACTCCTCTAGACTTGGCCCGTTGTTCTCGGGGAACCTCTGGAGTTGCCTAAAGGGAGTCAAGCCTCAGGTCGTGTTTGATGGGGAACGGGGGATGGCTCTGGAGTCAATGCAGGGGAAGCGGGGCCTCATCTCGAGTTGATTTGGGGCCCATGGAGCTCCTTCGCGATGCTGGTGTGACCTCAGGGTCCCTCTCTACTTGTGACAGTGTTTTTGCGGACTGTCTCGACATCCATCAAGCAAGTCGAGGCTCCTGACATGTTTCAGGGGGCTCACGGAATTGCTCTGCATGCAGTGCAGGGGAATCGGGCCTCATCTCGCTTGGAGGGGGAAGTCTCATGGTTTTTTCTCGAGTTGCGGCGGGGACCTGGGGTACATTCTCGACTTACGGCGGGGAATGGCCCTTCAACCCTCGTGTTTGGTTCAACGAAGTCAGGACTCCTGTCGAGTTACGAGGGACACCTCAGGAGTCTCTTCGAGGCTTGGCAGGGCAAAAGGGACGCTTCTCGAGGTGAGTCGGGAGACCCAGGGTCCCTTTCCAGTAGCCACAGGGATACTGGGATTCCTGTCAATGTTCAAGAGGAGTCAGGCTCCGTCAAATTTTGAAGCAGTGAGCTCTGCGTGCCTCTCGAGGTGTCAGAGGCATGTGAGGCATTCCGTCGAAAGGAGTCGGGGACCTAGGGCTTTCTCTAGGGACTCCACAGGTGGTGCAGACATCCCTTCAGCTTGTGAGATGAAAGACTAGACTGTATTCAAGCCACTGCAAGGAAAGCCGGCCTCCTTTCGAGTCAGGGCTTCTCGGTGTATATGCCCATTGAGGCAGCAATCTCAGGGTCCCTCCCTCATACCTATTGCTGAGAGAAGCCTCCTCTTGAGGGGCTTGTGGAAAGGTGGCCTACGTCTTGAGTCTAAGCCAGGGAATCAGCTCTCATCTCGAGGCAATTTGGGGTACACGGTTACACAGCAGTCCTCGAGTTGCTCTGCTGAACTTGGTACTCCTCTAGACTTGGCCCGTTTTTCTCGGGGAACCTCTGGAGTTGCCTAAAGGGAGTCAAGCCTCAGGTCGTGTTTGATGGGGAACGGGGGATGGCTCTGGAGTCAATGCAGGGGAAGCGGGCCTCATCTCGAGTTGATTTGGGGCCCATGGAGCTCCTTCGCGATGCTGGTGTGACCTCAGGGTCCCTCTCTACTTGTGACAGTGTTTTTGCGGACTGTCTCGACATCCATCAAGCAAGTCGAGGCTCCTGACATGTTTCAGGGGGCTCACGGAATTGCTCTGCATGCAGTGCAGGGGAATCGGGCCTCATCTCGCTTGGAGGGGGAAGTCTCATGGTTTTTTCTCGAGTTGCGGCGGGGACCTGGGGTACATTCTCGACTTACGGCGGGGATGGCCCTTCAACCCTCGTGTTGGTTCAACGAAGTCAGGACTCCTGTCGAGTTACGAGGGACACCTCAGGAGTCTCTTCGAGGCTTGGCAGGGCAAAAGGGACGCTTCTCGAGGTGAGTCGGAAGACCCAGGGTCCCTTTCCAGTAGCCACAGGGATACTGGGATTCCGTCAATGTTCAAGAGGAGTCAGGCTCCGTCAAATTTTGAAGCAGTGAGCTCTGCGTGCCTCTCGAGGTGTCAGAGGCATGTGAGGCATTCCGTCGAAAGGAGTCGGGGACCTAGGGCTTTCTCTAGGGACTCCACAGGTGGTGCAGACATCCCTTCACCTTGTGAGATGAAAGACTAGACTGTATTCAAGCCACTGCAAGGAAAGCCCCGGCCTCCTTTCGAGTCAGGGCTTCTCGGTGTATATGCCCATTGAGGCAGCAATCTCAGGGTCCCTCCCTCATACCTATTGCTGAGAGAAGCCTCCTCTTGAGGGGCTTGTGGAAAGGTGGCCTACGTCTTGAGTCTAAGCCAGGGAATCAGCTCTCATCTCGAGGCAATTTGGGGTACACGGAGCAGTCCTCGAGTTGCTCTGCTGAACTTGGTACTCTCTCTAGACTTGGCCCGTTGTTCTCGGGAACCTCTGGAGTTGCCTAAAGGGAGTCAAGCCTCAGGTCGTGTTTTGGATGGGAACGGGGGATGGCTCTGGAGTCAATGCAGGGGAAGGGGGCGGGCCTCATCTCGAGTTGATTTGGGGCCCATGGAGCTCCTTCGCGATGCTGGTGTGACCTCAGGGTCCCTCTCTACTTGTGACAGTGTTTTTGCGGACTGTCTCGACATCCATCAAGCAAGTCGAGGCTCCTGACATGTTTCAGGGGGGCTCACGGAATTGCTCTGCATGCAGTGCAGGGGAATCGGGCCTCATCTCGCTTGGAGGGGGGAAGTCTCATGGTTTTTCTCGAGTTGCGGCGGGGACCTGGGGTACATTCTCGACTTACGGCGGGGATGGCCCTTCAACCCTCGTGTTTGTTCAACGAAGTCAGGACTCCTGTCGAGTTACGAGGGACAACTCAGGAGTCTCTTCGAGGCTTGGCAGGGCAAAAGGGACGCTTCTCGAGGTGAGTCGGGAGACCCAGGGTCCCTTTCCAGTAGCCACAGGGATACTGGGATTTCCTGTCAATGTTCAAGAGGAGTCAGGCTCCGTCAAATTTTGAAGCAGTGAGCTCTGCGTGCCTCTCGAGGTGTCAGAGGCATGTGAGGCATTCCGTCGAAAGGAGTCGGGGACCTAGGGCTTTCTCTAGGGACTCCACAGGTGGTGCAGACATCCCTTCACCTTGTGAGATGAAAGACTAGACTGTATTCAAGCCACTGCAAGGAAACCCGGCCTCCTTTCGAGTCAGGGCTTTTCTCTGTATATGCCCATTGAGGCAGCAATCTCAGGGTCCCTCCCTCATACCTATTGCTGAGAGAAGCCTCCTCTTGAGGGGCTTGTGGAAAGGTGGCCTACGTCTTGAGTCTAAGCCAGGGAATCAGCTCTCATCTCGAGGCAATTTGGGGTACACGGAGCAGTCCTCGAGTTGCTCTGCTGAACTTGGTACTCCTCTAGACTTGGCCCGTTGTTCTCTGAGAACCTCTGGAGTTGCCTAAAGGGAGTCAAGCCTCAGGTCGTGTTTGATGGGGAACGGGGGATGGCTCTGGAGTCAATGCAGGGGAAGCGGGCCTCATCTCGAGTTGATTTGGGGCCCATGGAGCTCCTTCGCGATGCTGGTGTGACCTCAGGGTCCCTCTCTACTTGTGACAGTGTTTTTGCGGACTGTCTCGACATCCATCAAGCAAGTCGAGGCTCCTGACATGTTTCAGGGGGCTCACGGAATTGCTCTGCATGCAGTGCAGGGGGGAATCGGGGCCTCATCTCGCTTGGAGGGGGAAGTCTCATGGTTTTTTCTCGAGTTTGCGGCGGGGACCTGGGGTACATTCTCGACTTACGGCGGGGATGGCCCTTCAAAACCCTCGTGTTTGTTCAACGAAGTCAGGACTCCTCCTGTCGAGTTACGAGGGACACCTCAGGAGTCTCTTCGAGGCTTGGCAGGGCAAAAGGGACGCTTCTCGAGGTGAGTCGGGAGACCCAGGGTCCCTTTCCAGTAGCCACAGGGATACTGGGATTCCTGTCAATGTTCAAGAGGAGTCAGGCTCCGTCAAATTTTGAAGCAGTGAGCTCTGCGTGCCTCTCGAGGTGTCAGAGGCATGTGAGGCATTCCGTCGAAAGGAGTCGGGGACCTAGGGCTTTCTCTAGGGACTCCACAGGTGGTGCAGACATCCCTTCACCTTGTGAGATGAAAGACTAGACTGTATTCAAGCCACTGCAAGTAAAAACGCCGGCCTCCTTTCGAGTCAGGGGCTTCTCGGCTTGTATATGCCCATTGAGGCAGCAATCTCAGGGTCCCTCCCTCATACCTATTGCTGAGAGAAGCCTCCTCTTGAGGGGCTTGTGGAAAGGTGGCCTACGTCTTGAGTCTAAGCCAGGGAATCAGCTCTCATCTCGAGGCAATTTGGGGTACACGGAGCAGTCCTCGAGTTGCTCTGCTGAACTTGGTACTCCTCTAGACTTGGCCCGTTGTTCTCGGGGAACCTCTGGAGTTGCCTAAAGGAGTCAAGCCTCAGGTCGTGTTTGATGGGGAACGGGGGATGGCTCTGGAGTCAATGCAGGGGAAGCGGGCCTCATCTCGAGTTGATTTGGGGCCCATGGAGCTCCTTCGCGATGCTGGTGTGACCTCAGGGTCCCTCTCTACTTGTGACAGTGTTTTTGCGGACTGTCTCGACATCCATCAAGCAAGTCGAGGCTCCTGACATGTTTCAGGGGGCTCACGGAATTGCTCTGCATGCAGTGCAGGGGAATCGGGCCTCATCTCGCTTGGAGGGGGAAGTCTCATGGTTTTTCTCGAGTTGCGGCGGTGACCTGGGGTACATTCTCGACTTACGGCGGGGATGGCCCTTCAACCCTCGTGTTTGTTCAACGAAGTCAGGACTCCTGTCGAGTTACGAGGGACACCTCAGGAGTCTCTTCGAGGCTTGGCAGGGCAAAAGGGACGCTTCTCGAGGTGAGTCGGGAGACCCAGGGTCCCTTTCCAGTAGCCACAGGGATACTGGGATTCCTGTCAATGTTCAAGAGGAGTCAGGCTCCGTCAAATTTTGAAGCAGTGAGCTCTGCGTTGCCTCTCGAGGTGTCAGAGGCATGTGAGGCATTCCGTCGAAAGGAGTCGGGGACCTAGGGCTTTCTCTAGGGACTCCACAGGTGGTGCAGACATCCCTTCACCTTGTGAGATGAAAGACTAGACTGTATTCAAGCCACTGCAAGGAAAGCCGGCCTCCTTTCGAGTCAGGGCTTCTCGGTGTATATGCCCATTGAGGCAGCAATCTCAGGGTCCCTCCCTCATACCTATTGCTGAGAGAGAAGCCTCCTCTTGAGGGGCTTGTGGAAAGGTGGCCTACGTCTTGAGTCTAAGCCAGGGAATCAGCTCTCATCTCGAGGCAATTTGGGGGTACACGGAGCAGTCCTCGAGTTGCTCTGCTGAACTTGGTACTCCTCTAGACTTGGCCCGTTGTTCTCGGGGAACCTCTGGAGTTGCCTAAAGGGAGTCAAGCCTCAGGTCGTGTTTGATGGGGAAGGGGGATGGCTCTGGAGTCAATGCAGGGAAAGCGGGCCTCATCTCGAGTTTGTTTGGGGCCCATGGAGCTCCTTCGCGATGCTGGTGTGACCTCAGGGTCCCTCTCTACTTGTGACAGTGTTTTTGCGGACTGTCTCGACATCCATCAAGCAAGTCGAGGCTCCTGACATGTTTCAGGGGGCTCACGGAATTGCTCTGCATGCAGTGCAGGGGAATCGGGCCTCATCTCGCTTGGAGGGGGATGTTTCATGGTTTTTCTCGAGTTGCGGCGGGGACCTGGGGTACATTCTCGACTTACGGCGGGGATGGCCCTTCAACCCTCGTGTTTGTTCAACGAAGTCAGGACTCCTGTCGAGTTACGAGGGACACCTCAGGAGTCTCTTCGAGGCTTGGCAGGGCAAAAAGGACGCTTCTCGAGGTGAGTCGGGAGACCCAGGGTCCCTTTCCAGTAGCCACAGGGATACTGGGATTCCTGTCAATGTTCAAAGAGGATTCAGGCTCCGTCAAATTTGAAGCAGTGAGCTCTGCGTGCCTCTCGAGGTACGTCAGAGGCATGTGAGGCAATTCCGTCGAAAGAGTCGGGGGGTGAGACCTAGGGCTTTCTCTAGGGACTCCACAGGAGGTGCAGACATCCCTTCACCTTGTGAGAGAAAGACTAGACTGTATTCAAGCCACTGCAAGGAAACGCCGGCCTCCTTTCGAGTCAGGGCTTCTCGTGTGTATATGCCCATTGAGGCAGCAATCTCCAGGGTCCCTCTCCTCATGGACCTATTGCTGAGAGAAGCCTCCTCTTGAGGGGCTTGTGGAAAGGTGGCCTACGTCTTGAGTCTAAGCCAGGAATCAGCTCTTCATCTCGTGAGGCAATTTGGGGGTACACGAGCAGTCTCGAGTTGCTCTGCTGAACTTGGTATTTCCTCTAGACTTGGCCCGTTGTTCTCGGGGAACCTCTGGAGTTGCCTAAAGGGAGTCAAGCCTCAGGTCGTGTTTGATGGGGAACGAGGGATGGCTCTGGAGTCATATGCAGGGGAAGCGCCTCATCTCGAGTTGATTTGGGGCCCATGGAGCTCCTTCGCGATGCTGAGATTGTGACCTCAGGGTCCCTTCTCTACTTGTGACAGTGTTTTATAGCGGACTGTCTCGACATCCATCAAGCAATGTCGAGGCTACCTGACCATGTTTCTGGTGGCTCACGAAATTGCTCTGCAATTTGCAGTGCAGGAGAATCGCTTGAGCCTCATCTCGCATGAGAGGGGGAAGCTTCTCATGGTTTTTGTCACTCGAGTTGCGTCGAGGGACCTGGGGTACAATCTCGGATTACGGCGGCCGAGGCCCTTCAACCCTCGGTTTGCTCCAACAAGTCGGACTCCTGTTCGAGTTTCGAGGGGACACTTCAGAAGTCTCTTCGAGCTTGGCAGGGCAAAGGGACGCTATCTTTGCGGGTGAGTCGAGAGACCCAGGGTCCCCTTTCCAGTAGCCACAGGGATACTGGGGTTCCTGTCAATGTTCAAGAGGAGTCAGGCTCCGTCAAATTTTGAAGCAGTGAGCTCTGCGTGCCTCTCGAGGTGTCAGAGGCATGTGAGGCATTCCGTCGAAAGGAGTCGGGGACCTAGGGCTTTCTCTAGGGACTCCACAGGTGGTGCAGACATCCCTTCACCTTGTGAGATGAAAGACTAGACTGTATTCAAGCCACTGCAAGGAAACCCGGCCTCCTTTCGAGTCAGGGCTTCTCGGTGTATATGCCCATTGAGGCAGCAATCTCAGGGTCCCTCCCTCATACCTATTGCTGAGAGAAGCCTCCTCTTGAGGGGCTTGTGGAAAGGTGGCCTACGTCTTGAGTCTAAGCCAGGGAATCAGCTCTCATCTCGAGGCAATTTGGGGTACACGGAGCAGTCCTCGAGTTGCTCTGCTGAACTTGGTACTCCTCTAGACTTGGCCCGTTGTTCTCGGGGGAACCTCTGGAGTTGCCTAAAGGGAGTCAAGCCTCAGGTCGTGTTTGATGGGAACGGGGGATGGCTCTGGAGTCAATGCAGGGGAAGCGGGCCTCATCTCGAGTTGATTTGGGGCCCATGGAGCTCCTTCGCGATGCTGGTGTGACCTCAGGGTCCCTCTCTACTACTTGTGACAGTGTTTTTGCGGACTGTCTCGACATCCATCAAGCAAGTCGAGGCTCCTGACATGTTTCAGGGGGCTCACGGAATTGCTCTGCATGCAGTGCAGGGGAATCGGGCCTCATCTCGCTTGGAGGGGGAAGTCTCATGGTTTTTCTCGAGTTGCGGCGGGGACCTGGGGTACATTCTCGACTTACGGCGGGGATGGCCCTTCAACCCTCGTGTTTGTTCAACGAAGTCAGGACTCCTGTCGAGTTACGAGGGACACCTCAGGAGTCTCTTCGAGGCTTGGCAGGGCAAAAGGGACGCTTCTCGAGGTGAGTCGGGAGACCCAGGGTCCCTTTCCAGTAGCCACAGGGATACTGGGATTCCTGTCAATGTTCAAGAGGAGTCAGGCTCCGTCAAATTTTGAAGCAGTGAGCTCTGCGTGCCTCTCGAGGTGTCAGAGGCATGTGAGGCATTCCGTCGAAAGGAGTCGGGGACCTAGGGCTTTCTCTAGGGACTCCACAGGTGGTGCAGACATCCCTTCACCTGTGAGATGAAAGACTAGACTGTATTCAAGCCACTGCAAGGAAACCCGGCCTCCTTTCGAGTCAGGGCTTCTCGGTGTATATGCCCATTGAGGCAGCAATCTCAGGGTCCCTCCCTCATACCTATTGCTGAGAGAAGCCTCCTCTTGAGGGGCTTGTGGAAAGGTGGCCTACGTCTTGAGTCTAAGCCAGGGAATCAGCTCTCATCTCGAGGCAATTTGGGGTACACGGAGCAGTCCTCGAGTTGCTCTGCTGAACTTGGTACTCCTCTAGACTTGCCCGTTGTTCTCGGGGAACCTCTGGAGTTGCCTAAAGGGAGTCAAGCCTCAGGTCGTGTTTGATGGGGAACGGGGGATGGCTCTGGAGTCAATGCAGGGGAAGCGGGCCTCATCTCGAGTTGATTTGGGGCCCATGGAGCTCCTTCGCGATGCTGGTGTGACCTCAGGGTCCCTCTACTTGTGACAGTGTTTTTGCGGACTGTCTCGACATCCATCAAGCAAGTCGAGGCTCCTGACATGTTTCAGGGGGCTCACGGAATTGCTCTGCATGCAGTGCAGGGGAATCGGGCCTCATCTCGCTTGGAGGGGGAAGTCTCATGGTTTTTCTCGAGTTGCGGCGGGGACCTGGGGTACATTCTCGACTTACGGCGGGGATGGCCCTTCAACCCTCGTGTTTGTTCAACGAAGTCAGGACTCCTGTCGAGTTACGAGGGACACCTCAGAGTCTCTTCGAGGCTTGGCAGGGCAAAAGGGACGCTTCTCGAGGTGAGTCGGGAGACCCAGGGTCCCTTTCCAGTAGCCACAGGGATACTGGGATTCCTGTCAATGTTCAAGAGGAGTCAGGCTCCGTCAAATTTTGAAGCAGTGAGCTCTGCGTGCCTCTCGAGGTGTCAGAGGCATGTGAGGCATTCCGTCGAAAGGAGTCGGGGACCTAGGGCTTTCTCTAGGGACTCCACAGGTGGTGCAGACATCCCTTCACCTTGTGAGATGAAAGACTAGACTGTATTCAAGCCACTGCAAGGAAACCCGGCCTCCTTTCGAGTCAGGGCTTCTCGGTGTATATGCCCATTGAGGCAGCAATCTCAGGGTCCCTCCCTCATACCTATTGCTGAGAGAAGCCTCCTCTTGAGGGGCTTGTGGAAAGGTGGCCTACGTCTTGAGTCTAAGCCAGGGAATCAGCTCTCATCTCGAGGCAATTTGGGGTACACGGAGCAGTCCTCGAGTTGCTCTGCTGAACTTGGTACTCCTCTAGACTTGGCCCGTTGTTCTCGGGGAACCTCTGGAGTTGCCTAAAGGGAGTCAAGCCTCAGGTCGTGTTTGATGGGGAACGGGGGATGGCTCTGGAGTCAATGCAGGGGAAGCGGGCCTCATCTCGAGTTGATTTGGGGCCCATGGAGCTCCTTCGATGCTGGTGTGACCTCAGGGTCCCTCTCTACTTGTGACAGTGTTTTTGCGGACTGTCTCGACATCCATCAAGCAAGTCGAGGCTCCTGACATGTTTCAGGGGGCTCACGGAATTGCTCTGCATGCAGTGCAGGGGAATCGGGCCTCATCTCGCTTGGAGGGGGAAGTCTCATGGTTTTTCTCGAGTTGCGGCGGGGACCTGGGGTACATTCTCGACTTACGGCGGGGATGGCCCTTCAACCCTCGTGTTTGTTCAACGAAGTCAGGACTCCTGTCGAGTTACGAGGGACACCTCAGGAGTCTCTTCGAGGCTTGGCAGGGCAAAAGGGACGCTTCTCGAGGTGAGTCGGGAGACCCAGGGTCCCTTTCCAGTAGCCACAGGGATACTGGGATTCCTGTCAATGTTCAAGAGGAGTCAGGCTCCGTCAAATTTTGAAGCAGTGAGCTCTGCGTGCCTCTCGAGGTGTCAGAGGCATGTGAGGCATTCCGTCGAAAGGAGTCGGGGACCTAGGGCTTTCTCTAGGGACTCCACAGGTGGTGCAGACATCCCTTCACCTTGTGAGATGAAAGACTAGACTGTATTCAAGCCACTGCAAGGAAACCCGGCCTCCTTTCGAGTCAGGGCTTCTCGGTGTATATGCCCATTGAGGCAGCAATCTCAGGGTCCCTCCCTCATACCTATTGCTGAGAGAAGCCTCCTCTTGAGGGGCTTGTGGAAAGGTGGCCTACGTCTTGAGTCTAAGCCAGGGAATCAGCTCTCATCTCGAGGCAATTTGGGGTACACGGAGCAGTCCTCGAGTTGCTCTGCTGAACTTGGTACTCCTCTAGACTTGGCCCGTTGTTCTCGGGGAACCTCTGGAGTTGCCTAAAGGGAGTCAAGCCTCAGGTCGTGTTTGATGGGGAACGGGGGATGGCTCTGGAGTCAATGCAGGGGAAGCGGGCCTCATCTCGAGTTGATTTGGGGCCCATGGAGCTCCTTCGCGATGCTGGTGTGACCTCAGGGTCCCTCTCTACTTGTGACAGTGTTTTTGCGGACTGTCTCGACATCCATCAAGCAAGTCGAGGCTCCTGACATGTTTCAGGGGGCTCACGGAATTGCTCTGCATGCAGTGCAGGGGAATCGGCCTCATCTCGCTTGGAGGGGGAAGTCTCATGGTTTTTCTCGAGTTGCGGCGGGGACCTGGGGTACATTCTCGACTTACGGCGGGGATGGCCCTTCAACCCTCGTGTTTGTTCAACGAAGTCAGGACTCCTGTCGAGTTACGAGGGACACCTCAGGAGTCTCTTCGAGGCTTGGCAGGGCAAAAGGGACGCTTCTCGAGGTGAGTCGGGAGACCCAGGGTCCCTTTCCAGTAGCCACAGGGATACTGGGATTCCTGTCAATGTTCAAGAGGAGTCAGGCTCCGTCAAATTTTGAAGCAGTGAGCTCTGCGTGCCTCTCGAGGTGTCAGAGGCATGTGAGGCATTCCGTCGAAAGGAGTCGGGGACCTAGGGCTTTCTCTAGGGACTCCACAGGTGGTGCAGACATCCCTTCACCTTGTGAGATGAAAGACTAGACTGTATTCAAGCCACTGCAAGGAAACCCGGCCTCCTTTCGAGTCAGGGCTTCTCGGTGTATATGCCCATTGAGGCAGCAATCTCAGGGTCCCTCCCTCATACCTATTGCTGAGAGAAGCCTCCTCTTGAGGGGCTTGTGGAAAGGTGGCCTACGTCTTGAGTCTAAGCCAGGGAATCAGCTCTCATCTCGAGGCAATTTGGGGTACACGGAGCAGTCCTCGAGTTGCTCTGCTGAACTTGGTACTCCTCTAGACTTGGCCCGTTGTTCTCGGGGAACCTCTGGAGTTGCCTAAAGGGAGTCAAGCCTCAGGTCGTGTTTGATGGGGAACGGGGGATGGCTCTGGAGTCAATGCAGGGGAAGCGGGCCTC
The DNA here is from genome assembly GCA_020976825.1 of Odocoileus hemionus. Classification (NCBI taxonomy): domain Eukaryota; kingdom Metazoa; phylum Chordata; class Mammalia; order Artiodactyla; family Cervidae; genus Odocoileus; species Odocoileus hemionus. The sequence continues at coordinate 10,429 of JAJLRB010001607.1, read as the reverse complement.
ATCTCGAGTTGATTTGGGGCCCATGGAGCTCCTTCGCGATGCTGGTGTGACCTCAGGGTCCCTCTCTACTTGTGACAGTGTTTTTGCGGACTGTCTCGACATCCATCAAGCAAGTCGAGGCTCCTGACATGTTTCAGGGGGCTCACGGAATTGCTCTGCATGCAGTGCAGGGGAATCGGGCCTCATCTCGCTTGGAGGGGGAAGTCTCATGGTTTTTCTCGAGTTGCGGCGGGGACCTGGGGTACATTCTCGACTTACGGCGGGGATGGCCCTTCAACCCTCGTGTTTGTTCAACGAAGTCAGGACTCCTGTCGAGTTACGAGGGACACCTCAGGAGTCTCTTCGAGGCTTGGCAGGGCAAAAGGAACGCTTCTCGAGGTGAGTCGGGAGACCCAGGGTCCCTTTCCAGTAGCCACAGGGATACTGGGATTCCTGTCAATGTTCAAGAGGAGTCAGGCTCCGTCAAATTTTGAAGCAGTGAGCTCTGCGTGCCTCTCGAGGTGTCAGAGGCATGTGAGGCATTCCGTCTAAGGAGGTCGGGGACCCTAGGGGCTTTCTCTAAGGAACCCACAGGTGCGTTCAGACATCCCTTCAGCTTGTGAGATGAAAGACTAGACTGTATTCAAGTCAAGCCACTAGCAAGTAAACCGTGGCCTCCTTTTCGAGTCAGGGGATTTCTCGGTGAATATGCCCATGTGAAGGCAATGCAATCTCAGGTCCCCCACCCTCCCTCATACATACCTATTTGCTTGAGAGGAGAAAAAGCCGTCCTCTTGCGGGGCTGTGTTGGGAAAAGGTGGCCGTACACGCTTGAGTTCCTAACTAGCAGGAGTTCAAGCGTCTCATCTTCTCGGGAGGCAAGATTGGGGTACAGCGGGAGCAGTCCTCGAGGTTGCTCTGCTGAACATTGGTACCCTCAAGACTCGGGCCCGTTGTTCTACGGGTCGGGAAGGGTGGGAACCACTGGAGTTGCCTAACAGGGAGGTCATCCTCGAGGTCTGTTTGATGGGGAACGGGGGGATTGGCTCTGGAGTCCAATGCAGGGGAAGCGGGGGCCGCTATTCGTCTGATTGATTTGGGGGCCCGATGAGCTCCTTTCTCTGATGCTGGTGTGACCTCAGGGTCCCTCTCTACTTGTGACAGTGTTTTTGCGGACTGTCTCGACATCCATCAAGCAAGTCGAGGCTCCTGACATGTTTCAGGGGGCTCACGGAATTGCTCTGCATGCAGTGCAGGGGAATCGGGCCTCATCTCGCTTGGAGGGGGAAGTCTCATGGTTTTTCTCGAGTTGCGGCGGGGACCTGGGGTACATTCTCGACTTACGGCGGGGATGGCCCTTCAACCCTCGTGTTTGTTCAACGAAGTCAGGACTCCTGTCGAGTTACGAGGGACACCTCAGGAGTCTCTTCGAGGCTTGGCAGGGCAAAAGGGACGCTTCTCGAGGTGAGTCGGGAGACCCAGGGTCCCTTTCCAGTAGCCACAGGGATACTGGGATTCCTGTCAATGTTCAAGAGGAGTCAGGCTCCGTCAAATTTTGAAGCAGTGAGCTCTGCGTGCCTCTCGAGGTGTCAGAGGCATGTGAGGCATTCCGTCGAAAGGAGTCGGGGACCTAGGGGGGCGTTGTCTCTAGGGAACTGCGCACAGGTGGTGCAGGGACATCCCTCAGCTTGATTGAATGAAAGACTAACGTAAATTCAGCCACGCATGGAAAGGCCGGCCACCTTCGAGTCAGGGCTTCTCGGTGTATATGAGCCCATTGAGGGCCGCAATCTCCAGGTCCCGTCCCACAAATGACCTATTGCTGGATGAGCAGCCTCCCTCTTGGAGGGCTGGTGGCAAAGGTGTCGCTACGTTCTTGATGTCTAAGCCAGGGATTCCAGCTCTCATCTCGAGCAGATTTGGGGTACACGGGACAGGTGGTCCTCGAGTTGCTCTGGCTGCTGAACTTGGTACTCCTCTAGACTTGGTCCCGTTGTTCTCGGTGTGGGGAGGGGGGGTGGGGAACCTACTGGAGTGCCTCAAGGGAGTCAAGCCTCAGGTCGTGTACTTGATGAGGAACGGGGGAGGGACGGGGGATGGCTCTGAGAGTCAATGCAGGGGGAAGCAGGGGCCTACATCTCGAGTTGATTTGGGGGCCCATGGAGCTCCTTCGCGATGCTGGTGTGACCTCAGGGTCCCTCTCTACTTGTGACAGTGTTTTTGCGGACTGTCTCGACATCCATCAAGCAAGTCGAGGCTCCTGACATGGATTTTCAGGGGGCTCACGGAATTGCTCTGCATGCAGTGCAAGGGGAATCGGGCCTCATCTCGCTTTCGGGAGGGGGAAAGTCTCTTATGGTTTTTCTCGAGTTGCGGCGGGGACCTGGGGTACATTCTCGACTTACGGCGGGGTGATTGGGCCCTTTTCAACCCTCGTGTTGGTTCAACGAAGTCAGGACTTCCTGACGAGTTACGAGGGACAAACCTCTAGGAGTCTCTTCGAGGCTTGGCAGGGCAAAAGGAACGCTTCTCGAGGTGAGTCGGGAGGAACCGCAGGGTCCCTTTCCCAGTAGCCACAGGGGATACCTGTGGGATTCTCTGTCAATGTTCAAGAGGAGTCATGCTCCGTCAAATTTTGAAGCAGTGAGCTCTGCGTGCCTCTCGAAGGTGTCAGAGGCATGTGAGGGCATACTTCCGTTACGAAATGGCTAGTCGGGGAACCTAGAGGCTTTTCTCTAGGGACTCCACAGGTGGTGCAGAGCATCCCTTCAGGCTTGTGAGATGAAAGACTAGACCCCCCTGTATTCAAGCCTCACTAGCAATGGAAAGCCCGGCCCCTCCTTTCGAGTAGCAGGGCTTCTCGGTGTATATGGCCCATTGAGGCAGCAATCTCAGGGTCCCCTGCCCTCATACCTATTGTTGAGAGAAGCCTCGCCTCTCCCTGAGGGGCTTGTGGAAAAGGTGGCCTATCTACGACACCTTGAGTCTAAAGCCAGGGAATCATCTCCTCATCTCGAGGCAATTTGGGGTGGAAGTACACGGAGCAGTCCTCGAGTTGCTCTATGCTGAACTTGGTACTTTTACTTCCTCTAGACTTGGCCCGTTGTTCTCTTTCTCACGGGGAACCTCTGGAGTTGCCTAAAGGGAGTCAAGCTCTCAGGTCGTGTTTGATGGGGGGAACGGGGGATGCTCTGGAGTCAATCTGCTAGGGGTAAGGCGGGGGGCCTCATCTCGAGTTGATTTTATGGGGCCCATGGAGCTCCTTCCGCGATGCTGGTGTGACCTCAGGGTCCCTCTCTACATTGTGACAGTGTGTTTTTTTGCGGACTGTCTCGACATTCATTCAAAGCAAGTCGATGGGCTCTCTGACCTTGTTTTCAGAGGGGCTCCAACGGAATTGCTTCTGCAGGCAGTGGAAGGGGAGGAAAATCGGGCCTAACTCCTACGCTTGGAGGGTGGAGGAACTCATCAGGGTTGTTTATTTCTCGAGTTGCACCGCGGCGGGACCATGGGGGTTCATTCCTCCGACTTGCGGCGGGGATAGGCCCTTCAAACAACCTCTTTAGTGTTGGTTCAACGAAGTCCACGGACTCACTGACGAGTGTTAAGAGGGAGACACCTCAGGTCTGTCTCTTCGTAGGCTTTTGGCCAGGGGCAAATGAGAAACGTCTCTCGAGGGCGTTAGTTTCGGGACAGACCCAGGGTCCCTTTTCCCGTATGCGCCACAGGGCGATATACTTAGGTATTTCCTGTTCTAAGGGTTCAAGGGTTAGGAGTCAGGGCTCCGTTCAAATTATTTTGAAGCAGTGAGCACTGCGATTGCCTCATCGAGATTGTGATCAGAGGCATAGTGAGGCATTCCGACCGAAAGGGAAGTCGGGGAACCTAGGGCTTTCTTCTAGGCACTCCAACAGGTGGTGCAGACATTCCCTTCCCACCTTGTGAGCATTGTAATAGACTTATGACTGTATCACAAGCCATACTGCACAAGGAAAGCAGGGTCCTCCAGTTCGTGTACAGGGGCACTTCTCGGGTGGGTATATGCCCATCGGTGCGCAAGCAATCTCCAGTGGTCCCTCCCATCAACCTATTGCGGAGAGAATACCTCCTACTTGATGGGGCTTGTGGCATAAGAGATGTCGCCCTACGTCTTGAGTCTATAAGCCAGGGAATCAGCTCTCATCTCGATGGCAAATTGCGGGGTACACGGAGCATTCCTCGAGTTGCTCTCCTGAACTTAGGTACTTCCTCTAGACTTGGCCCGATTGCTTCTCGGTGGGAACCCTCTGAGAGTAAAGCCCTAAAAGGGAGTCAAGCCTCAGGTCGTGTTTGATGGGGAACAGTGGGGATGGCTCCTGGAGTCAATGCAGGGGAAGCGGACTGCCTCATCTCAGAGTTGATTTGGGGCCCATGGAGCTCCTTCGCGATGCTGGTGTGACTCAGGGTCCCTCTCTACTTTGTGACAGTGTTTTTGGCGGACTTGTCACGGTCGACATCCATCAAGCCAGTCGAGGCTCCTGACATGTTTCAGGGGGCTCACGGAATGAATTGCTCTGCATGCAGTGCAGGGGAATCGGGCCTCATCTCGCTTGGAGGGGGAAGTCTCATGGTTTTTCTCCGAGTTGCGGCGGGGACCTGGGGTACATCTCTCGACTTAACGGTGGGGCGGGGATGGCCCTTCAACCCTCGTGTTGGTTCACTACGAAGTCAGGTTACTCCTGTCGCGAGTTACTGAGGACACCTCAGGAGTCTCTTCGAGGCTTGGCAGGGCAAAAAGGAACGCTTCTCGAGGTGAGTCGGGAGGGAGACCCAGGGGTCCCTTTCCAGACAGCCACAGTAGCCACAAGACTGGGATTCCTGTCAATGTTCAAGAGGAGTCAGGCTCCGTCAAATTTTGAAGCAGGTGAGCTCTGCGTGACCTCTCGAGGTGTGCAGAGGCATCGTGAGGCATTCCGTCGAAAGGAGTCGGGGACCTAGGGCTTTCTCTAGGGACTACCACAGGTGGTGCAGACATCCCTTTTCAGCTTGTGAGATGAAAGACTAGACTGTATTCAAGCCACTGCTCAAGGAAAGCCGGGATCTCCTTTCGAGTATCAGGGCTTCTCGGTGTATATTGCCCATTGAGGCAGCAATTCTCTAGGAGGGTTCCCTTCCCTCATACCTATTTGCTGAGAGAAGCCACTCCTCGTTGAGGGGCTTGTGGAAAGGTGGCCTACGTCTGTGAGTTTAGCCAGGGAAATCAGCTCTCTCATCTCGAGGCAATTTGGGGTACACGGGAGCAGTCCTCGAGTTGCTCTGCATGAAACTTGTGTACTCCTCTAAGACTTGGCCCGTTGTTCTCGGGGAACCTCTGGAGTTGGCTAAAGGGAGAGTCAAGCCTCAGTCGTGTTTGATGCGGGGAACGGGGGATGGCTATGCAAGTCAAGCAGGGGGAAAGGTGCCTCATTCTCGAGTTGATTGATGGGGCCCATGGAGCTCCTTCGCGATGCTGGTGTGACCTCAGGGTCCCTCTCTATTTGTGACAGTGTTTTTGCGGACTGTCTCGGACATCCATCAAGCAAGTCGAGGCTCCTGACATGTATTTCAGGGGGATCACGGGAATTGCTCTGCATTGCAGTGCAGGGGAATTCGTGGCCTCATCTCGCTTGGAGGGGGGGAAGTCTCATTGGTTTTTCTCGGAGTTGCGGCGGGGACCTGGGGTACATTTCTTCCGACTTACGGCGGGGATGGCCCTTCACTATAAACCCTCCGTGTTTGTTCAACGAAGTCAGGAGGGTCCTGTCGAGTTACGAGGACACTCTCAGGAGTCTCCTTCGAGGCTTGGCAGAGGCAAAAGGGACGCTTCTCGAGGTGAGTCAGGAGACCACAGGTCCCTTTCCAGTAGCCACAGGCGATACTCTGGATTCCTGTCAATGTTCAAGAGGAGTCCAGCTCCGTCAAATTTTGTAGCAAGTGAGCTCTGCGTGCCTCTCGAGGTGTCAGAGGCCATGTGAGGCATTCCGTCGAAAGGAGTCGTGGGACCTAGGGCTTTCTCTAGGGACTCCACAGGTGGGTGCAGACATCCTTCACATGCTTGTGAGATGAAAGACCTAGACTGTATTCAAGCCACTGCCAAGGAAAAGCCCGGCCTACCTTTCGAGTCAGGGTTTTCTAGGTGTATTTGCCCATAGAAGGCAGCAATATAAGGGTCCTACCACATACCTAATGCTGAGAGAAGCCTCCTCTTGAGGGGCTTGTGGAACGGTGGCCTACCGTCTTTGAGTCTAAGCCAGGGAATCCAGCTCTCATCTCGATGCAAAAAATTGAGGTACACGGAGCAGTCCTCGAGTTGCTCTGCTCTGAACTTGCTACTCCTTCTAGACTTTGGACAGTTTGTTCTCGGGGAACCTCTGGAGTTGACCTAAATGGAGTCAAGCCTCAGGTCGTGTTTGATGGGGAACGCCCAGGGATGGCTCTCTGGAGTCAATGCAGGGGAAAAGGGCATCACTCGAGTTGATTTTGGGGGCCCATGGAGTCGCCTTCGCAATAGCTGGTTGTGGAACTCAGTGTACTCTCTCTACTTGTGACAGCTGTTTTTGGCGGACTGTCTGCGTACATTACATCAAGCAAGCCGCTGCTCCTGACATGTTTCAGGAGGGCTCAACGGGAATTGATCTGCATGCAGTGCAGGGGGAATCGGGCCTCATCTAGCTTCGGAGGGGGAATTCTCATGGTTTTTTCTCGAGGTTGCGGGGGGGACCTGGGGTACATTTCTCGACTTACGGCGGGGGGGTTGGACCTTCAAACCCTCGTGTTGGTTCAAACGAAAGTCAGGAGGAGTACTGTTTCGAAGTTACGAGGGGACAACTCAAGGTTGTCTCTTCGAGGCTTGACAGTGCACAAAGGGACGCTTCTCGAGGTGACTCGGGAGGCCACCAGGGTCCCTTTCCAGTTAGCCACAGGCATACTGGGATTCCTATTGTCAATGTTAAAGAGGAGTCAGGCCTCCGTCAAATTTTGAAGCAGTGAGCTCTGCGTGCACTCTCGAGTTTGTCAGGAGGCATGTGAGGCTTTCCGTCGAAAGGATAATGTCGGGGGGACCTAGGGCTTTCTCTATGGACTCCACAGGTGTGTGCCCAGACATCCCTTCAGCTTGTGAGATGAAATACTAGACTGTATTCAAGTCACTGCAAGGAAATGCCGACCTCCTATTAGAGCCAGGGCTTCTCGGTGTATATGCCCATTGAGGCAGCAAATCTCAGGGTCCCTCCCTCATACCTATTTGCTGAGAGAAGCCTCCTCTTGAGGGGCTTGTGGAAAGGGGGTTGGCCTACGTCTTTGAGTCTAAAGCCAGGGGAAAAACAAATCAAAAAAAAAAAATCATAATAATAAAAAGAAAAAATAAAGAAATAAAAAAAAAAACAAAAATCAGCATCATCTCGAGGCAATTTGGGGTACACGGATTCACGTCCTGGAGGTGCTCTGCTGAACTTGGTACTCCTCTAGATTCGGGCCGTTGTTCTTCGACTCAGGGAACCTCTGGAGTAGCCTCTAATGGGAGTGTTCAAGCCTCAGGTCGTGTTTGATGGGGAACGGGGGATGGCTTGGATTCAATGCAGGGGAAGCGGGACTCATCTCCGTGTTGATTCGGGGGACCATGGTTTGCTCCTTCGCGTGCTGGTGTGACTCAGGGTCCCTTCCTCTCTACTTGTGACAGTGTTTCTTGTTTTTGAGGAACTGTCTCGACATCCATCAAGCATGTCGAGGCTCCTGAACATGTTTTCAGGGGGTCACGGAATTGCTCTGCATGCAGTGCAGGGGAATCGGGCCTCATCTCGCTTGGAGGGGGAAGTCTCATGGTTTTTCTCGAGTTGCGGCGGGGGACCTGGGGTACATTCTCGACTTACGGCGGGGATGGCCCTTCAACCCTCGTGTTTGTTCAACGAAGTCAGGACTCCTGTCGAGTTACGAGGGACACCTCAGGAGTCTCTTCGAGGCTTGGCAGGGCAAAAGGGACGCTTCTCGAGGTGAGTCGGGAGACCCAGGGTCCCTTTCCAGTAGCCACAGGGATACTGGGATTCCTGTCAATGTTCAAGAGGAGTCAGGCTCCGTCAAATTTTGAAGCAGTGAGCTCTGCGTGCCTCTCGAGGTGTCAGAGGCATGTGAGGCATTCCGTCGAAAGGAGTCGGGACCTAGGGCTTTCTCTAGGGACTCCACAGGTGGTGCAGACATCCCTTCACCTTGTGAGATGAAAGACTAGACTGTATTCAAGCCACTGCAAGGAAACCCGGCCTCCTTTCGAGTCAGGGCTTCTCGGTGTATATGCCCATTGAGGCAGCAATCTCAGGGTCCCTCCCTCATACCTATTGCTGAGAGAAGCCTCCTCTTGAGGGGCTTGTGGAAAGGTGGCCTACGTCTTGAGTCTAAGCCAGGGAATCAGCTCTCATCTCGAGGCAATTTGGGGTACACGGAGCAGTCCTCGAGTTGCTCTGCTGAACTTGGTACTCCTCTAGACTTGGCCCGTTGTTCTCGGGGAACCTCTGGAGTTGCCTAAAGGGAGTCAAGCCTCAGGTCGTGTTTGATGGGGAACGGGGGATGGCTCTGGAGTCAATGCAGGGGAAGCGGGCCTCATCTCGAGTTGATTTGGGGCCCATGGAGCTCCTTCGCGATGCTGGTGTGACCTCAGGGTCCCTCTCTACTTGTGACAGTGTTTTTGCGGACTGTCTCGACATCCATCAAGCAAGTCGAGGCTCCTGACATGTTTCAGGGGGCTCACGGAATTGCTCTGCATGCGTGTCAGGGGAATCAGAGGCCTCATCTCGCTTGGAGGGCGAAGTCTCATGGTTTTTCTCGAGTTAGCGGCGGGGACCTGGGGTACATTCTCGTCTTACGGCGGGGATGGCCCTTCACCTCACGTGTTGGATTCAACGAAGTCAGGATCCTGTCGAGTTACCAGGGAAACCGCAGGAGTGTCTTCGAGGCTTGGCAGGGCAAAAGGGACGCTTCTCGAGGTGAGGGGGAGGACCCAGGTTCCCTTTCAGTAGCTGCACATGGGATTACTGGGATTCTTGTCAATGTTACAAGAGGAGTCAGGCTCCGATAAAGTTTTGAAGCCGGAGCTCTGCGTGCCTCTCGAGGTTGACAGAGGCATGTGAAGTCATTCCGTTCGAAGGTTTCGGGGACCTAGGGCATTCTCTAAAGACATTCCACAGGTGGTGGTCAGGACATCCCTTTCCAGCTTGTGATAATGAAAGACTCGACTGTATTCAAGCCACTGCAAGAAAGCCGGCACTCCTTTCGAGACAGTGCTTCTCGCGTGTATTTGCCCATTTTGGCCAGCATCTCAGGGTCCCTCCCTCATACCTAAAAAAAAAAAAAAAAAAAAAAAAAAGAAGGTTATAAAAAATTGCTGCGAGAAGCCTATCTCTTAGAGGGGCTCTTGTGGAAAGGTGGCCTACGTCTTGAGTCTAAGCCAGTGGAATCAGCTCTCATCCTCGAGGCAATTTGGGGTACACGGAGAAGTCCTCGAGTTGCTCTGCTGAACTAGGTACTCCCTCCTTGGACTTGGCCGTTGTTCTCGGGGGAAACTCTGGTGTTGCCTAAAGGAAGTCAAGCCTCAGGTCGTACGTGTTTGATTCGGGAAACGGCGGGATGGCTCTGGAGTCAATGCAGGGGAAGCGGGGCCACATCTCGAGTTGTGATTTTGGCGGCCCATGGAGCTCCTTTCCGATGGGGTGGGGACCTCAGGGTCCTCTTATTGTGACAGTGTTTTTGCGGACTGTTCGACAACCATCAGTAAGGTCGAGGCTCCTGACATGTTTCAGGGGGCTCTCGGAATTGCTCTGCATTGCCGTGCAGGGAATCGGGCCTCATCTCGCTTGGAGGGGGAAGTCTCATGGTTTTTCTCGAGTTGCGGCGGGGACCTGGGGTACATTCTCGACTTACGGCGGGGATGGCCCTTCAACCCTCGTGTTTGTTCAACGAAGTCAGGACTCCTGTCGAGTTACGAGGGACACCTCAGGAGTCTCTTCGAGGCTTGGCAGGGCAAAAGGGACGCTTCTCGAGGTGAGTCGGGGAGACCCAGGGTCCCTTTCCAGTAGCCACAGGGATACTGGGATTCCTGTCAATGTTCAAGAGGAGTCAGGCTCCGTCAAATTTTGAAGCAGTGAGCTCTGCGTGCCTCTCGAGGTGTCAGAGGCATGTGAGGCATTCCGTCGAAAGGAGTCGGGGACCTAGGGCTTTCTCTAGGGACTCCACAGGTGGTGCAGACATCCCTTCACCTTGTGAGATGAAAGACTAGACTGTATTCAAGCCACTGCAAGGAAACCCGGCCTCCTTTCGAGTCAGGGCTTCTCGGTGTATATGCCCATTGAGGCAGCAATCTCAGGGTCCCTCCCTCATACCTATTGCTGAGAGAAGCCTCCTCTTGAGGGGCTTGTGGAAAGGTGGCCTACGTCTTGAGTCTAAGCCA